>CALNXI010002140.1:78720-86966 GCA_942486025.1 Porites evermanni
ACTCGATGCAGTACGTACTGCCGATTATATCGGGGATTTAGACTGTCTGCGATGCGGGCTACTAAATGACGACTCAAGCCAGTTTTGCAGACTTCTAAGTCAAAAAGCCTTTGCATTTTTGTACAGTTAAGGGGGTTATTCACTGCGTCCATCCATTTTGCTTAAAATTCAACATCATTGTGCTCCAAAAAGGACTCATTTCCACCCATTTTGCTCAACATTGTTTTGGGTAGCAGGCGGGGGTTGCTGGTTATAACTAAGAGGGAGCTTTTGCGGAGTGACGCACGTTAAATGGAAGTGATGATTTTTCACTTTAAATATGCCTTGACGTTTCCAAATTTGTATTGCTTACTGTCTTCATTCTTATAGAAGCGATTTGCCCGAAAATATGGACAAATCCGCTGCCCAAGAATGCAAAAATGCACTTCCGGTTGAAAGAAAAAACGTCGCTCAAAATCGTCTTTGCTTAAGCTCCGTAATATCCCAAAACGTTTTACTTCCATTGTAGGTACATCACCATGTTGTTTTATTTGAACGACGTGGCAGAAGGAGGTGAGACAGCGTTTCCGTTGGCTGATCGGGAAGACCATTTAGGAGCCAACAATTATACAAGAGATCTGAGTAGACATTGCCATAAAGCTAGTCTGGTAGTGAAACCTGTTAAGGGAACAGCTCTGCTTTGGTACAACAATGTTCTAGACGAAAAGACTGGGAAGATGGGAGATGTTGATAAGCTGACTTTACATGGAGGATGCGATGTTCTTGAAGGCGAAAAATGGATCGCTAATTTGTGGATCAATGCTCCTCGCGGAGATGAAACTGTGTAGTTCTCTTGGAACATTTCAGTCGATTAAAATAAGAACTTTGCTTAGCTTCGCTTGGTTTACATAACCCACTATACGTGTAGCTGTTTGAGAAACTCATTAAACACTCATTTTCGTGTTTGATGTATCGGTTTTCGTTGTTCTATGAAAAACAAGTATGCCAATGGACTCTTCACACTCTTTTTTTTTCCTCTAAGTTACTGAGGTATTACCCTTAGCACACACGCGAGAGGCGAAGACCCGATTCACCTTTGGTTATTCGCCTTTTTAATTTTTCCTGACGTACTCAGTGCCAATGAGAACTCTGCAGTCTTGCTTGGCCGCTGTGGTTGCATTTTTAATTTCCCATGCTTTTTGTTTCAATCTTTCTTTCTTTTCTTGCAAATCCTTTTCTTTCTTTTCAAATTCTCTCTTCCTTTCCTCTGTCTCTATGGCTGTTAGGCAGCTACGCACTTCAAATTCTTCCTCTGGGGATAGCTGTAAAAATGATTAACCCACCTATAATAACTTTTCTGTTAATTAAATTGCTTCATTATATAAACACCAATGAAATACCAAGTGAGCTTTCACGCGAAAACTTGATATCTTCACATGTGAAAATAACATGTTTTTACATGTGAAAATATCACCATTGCTATTGCTTCATAATAAACCGCACCTTTAAGACCAAAAGACTTTTTATGTAAAATGGTTTGGCATTTCATTGGTGTTTATATAATAAATGGAATATTACATGGTCGCTTGGAGATACAGAATTTCTCTTCTCGTGTTGAAAAAAATAGTTCACTCGTTCGCGCAATATTTTTCAACACTCGAAGAGAAATTTCGTATTTCCGCGCGGCCATGTAATATCCCCTATGTATCATTACAATAAATGGAGCTTAAAAATCAACCTATTTACAAAGGTGTTCATAAAACGCTCTGTATTAATTTTTGGGCCTTTTTCCCTAAGATTATGTACATACGTCTTCTGGACAGGAATGATATCTTTTAGTGGGTGGCAATCCGTTGATATTAATTTCTTTAAAATGTTTTGGTCTTGTTTATTTATAAGATTCTTGATAAAAACTGGAAATGAAATAAAACGGCGTTTATGGCATCGGTCTAAAAAAATTTTGTATAACCGTAAGATCGGATTCCGATGCCCCATAGACTGACAGCGCATAGCTAAAATTAGGTAAAACAATAGACATAAAAAGGTGATCTATCTCTGCCTGAGAGTAGTGTGTTCCTTTCTTAGTGTTCGTAGAACGTGTAAACACTTGTTTGCTTTGACAAGCTTGGTTTCGCCAGTCCACTGAAAATGAATAACAAATATACACATGAGTGATTGAACAATTAATAGCGCGAACTTAATTCCGTGAAAGAAAAATAATTCTATGATCATGAATACTTACCTCATCAAAAAAATTATCCCATGTATCTTGCGTTGATAACGGTGCCGACTCGTTGTTATTCTAGATAATAATAAATCAGATTACTTTAGGTTTTGAAATCTCACCCATGTGAAAGAAATAGGTGGGCATTGAACGAATAAGGAGATTCGTAATGTTGTGCGATCACTAAACAATTACGATTACGATTATTGTCGTGCATGAAGCCATTTTGCAACTGGCCGTTTTTTCTGTATTTGGGACCAAAGACACATCTCAAATATGTGAACAGTAAGCTAGGAAATAATAGCAAAAAAATTGCTTCTCAAAACATTGGCCAGAAATAGAAATACATGTTTTCAACCATAAAACACTTTATAAAGTATTTATTCAGGGGCACCCAACGTCAGTATTCGGAAAATATCTGTTCGGAAGACGATTTGAGATCTAGAATTTTCGGAACATTTGTTGTAAAATTTCTTGCTTGCCTGCCTCTCCTAGGATTTTCGAACATCTAAAAAATGGTATAATTGCCCATTTTTAACGGATTTTTACCCTGAAAAGGTCACCTCGAATTTTCGGGAGCCTTTTTTCTGGATGAAATTTTCGAAAAGGTAAGTTTTGATCCCTATAATTTTCGGATCACTAGACTTTCAGCTAGGAAATCCGAACAGATGAAAAATTGTTAGGGGATAAAAATATGCCTATATCTACCGTTTAAATACTAAAATACGTTCAACAATGCTAGGTTTAAGTGGTTTTGAACTATATTCTCGTTGGGTGCCCCTGTTTATTGCAGTCTTGACTCCAACAACAGTGGAACCTGGAAAGAAAAAGAACTTTGTAGACACTAACGGAACTGAAATGAACGGCATCCTACGCGCTTACACTGCGAACAGTCCCTATACTGTTTTTTGGCACTGTTGGTGGAGTCCCTGTTAACTTTCTTGGATTTTTTAGCTGGGGAAAGCCATACTACATTGTACTCTGGGTGTGGGGTCATGTAAACAGGAGGGACTGTTCAGTTTGGATATTCTCCATAACCCAAAACATTATTTGACCAAGATGAAACAATGGGTTGACCATTAAATACAAAATGAATGTATAACTTGTTAACAATCTGCATAACTGTAACACAATAAACTACTTCTTCATTTAAACACAAAATTCATCAAAGCTTCTCAAAGCAGATTTCATTTTCTTGAACTTGTTGATGTTCCATTTTCATGTGCAATTCTTTATCCCCAAGTAATTGAGTATAAATTCAAGTTATCACACTCTGTTTTTTTGTGTGTACAGAGATAGCTTGCAACTTATAAGCAACGCAAATGCCCGAGGGGGGGGGTACTTGGGTTAATGTTTGCTGGGTATGTGCCGCTGGCCTCTCAGAGCCCCTACCCCATTATAGTCTATTTTTTGGCCAATTATAGACCTCATATTAGTCACTTTTTGAGAAATGTAATTTTTGCCGTCCAACTTAGTCACTTTCTATTTCTGCATCTACCTTATCAACGTGGTTTCAAGTGGCAGAATGTAATGCGGTCAATGCGAGCTTATTGTTAAATTTAGTAAGCAACAAATTTCTGATTTTTTCAGGCCGAGAATCTTTCCATTTTGAATCCCTCCCATTCTAGTAACTCTATTGAAAATGCGACCCATCCAGCCGCACATCCCCATTAGCCTCTTGTAATGGAGTAACCCCCCCCCCTCCCCTTGAGCATAAATGGTGAAAACAGAAATTTACAGTGGCTATTGAAAAAGCTTCCATCCCCTTCCTCTTCCTCTGCCTTTACCAAACCAGCTCTGTTGGGTTTTTAAGTCAGATAATGGCTTTGAAACTCCATGCAATTTCTCAGTATTGCTGCACTCTTCTGATCTCTTGTTTTGAGAGGGAAACTGAAATGTTCTACAACTGTTATCCTTCCCACTGATTATGTCACTTATTCTGCCAGACAGTTTTGTGTCAATCATGCCTGAAAACCTTGTTCTGTGCGTTTGATTATTGTTCACTTGCCCCTTGACAAATTTCACTGCTGTATCAGATGCCTCTAAGCCAGAATGAGAACAGAATTCTTTAGCCTCTTGAACATCATTGAAATTCAAAATTTCAACCAACAGTGTTAGGGGAAGGCTTGCATTACGGCTGAAATAAGCTGTGTTTATGGTGGCAAGAGCATCAGCTCTCACATGATTGAAGTGCTTATGAACAGCACAGCATGCTAGATAAGGCAGAGACTTGACAAGTCTGAAGAACCGCACATAGTTTTTAAGCAGTATAGTCAAGTTAATGTCAAATGCTAACTGAACCAGGCAACTTCTCTTGATTTCTTCAGGCAAAGTCACAGCTCGCGCTAATGCCTCAACTGAGCCCAAATTGTGTAACAAGTAGTACGCTTCGAACTCTGCTCTGGTTTCTCTATAGGTAGCAGGCTGCTCCATGTCATAGAAACACAGAAGTCTCTTTAAGCACTCTGCAATATGATCATTGTTGATTTTTCCGTCAAACACATCGATGGTACTTTCACATAGCTGGTAGCTGCTGATAATGTGAAACCTGCATATTTTCTCGAAAATTTCAACAACAGGCTTTCCGCTGATTCTTTGTACAACTAGATCTTGTCTAACAGATCTTGTTCTGTCAAAGACGAACAAGTAAATCATATGCCATGGGTAGTCCCCATCTTTGGAAGCAATTACGTCAATCAGATAATCTACCGTCCGTAACAGTACTTGAAATGGCCTGAGTTCTGAAGGATCAATAGCTTTTCCTGCCGCTGAGCGAGTAAATTCCTTAACTACGGCCCTCGGATCAGCTGTTAGTTTGTGTTGTTGGGAAATGTTTGAATTTGTAGAACGCGATGTAAACGCAATGGTTTCGAAGAAGTGAAGTCGTCGCTGTTTTTCTCGTGATAAGATCTCACTCTGAGGACACATTTGCATACAAGTTCCCTGAATGAAATCTCCGTCTTGCTCTGTCATTTTCGAAGGGGGTTTCTGTTAGATTCTAAAATATGAAAACACATGTTTTGGCAGAAACGGCAGCCATTTTGAAAGATCTTCGTAAGAAGTCCGCTGGGGCAGTCCGCTGGCGTAAGCGCCCTCCCGCTTAGCAACCACTCGACAACAAAAATGGCGGGTGAAGTTGACGATAGTTTTGGTGAATCTGTTATTAAAATTAAAACACAACATTAGCGTTGCTGTAGAAAACATTCTTTGAGAATGGCAACAATATTAAACACCACAACATCCAAAGGAGCAGGAAATTACATTGGCGAAACCAAAAAGCAGCTTAGAGACGGTAAGATCAGTCAGCTGTTTCAGTTCGTTTCTTCTCAGCATTGGTTCGTGTTTTGTGTAACAGATAAAGTTATTTTTTAAGGTTTTGGTGTTTACAATTACCCCAACAAATTCTTCAGATATGAAGGCGAGTGGAGTAAGGGCAAGAAACATGGTGGGTAGTTGTTAATTGTAAATTCTCTTGGAATGAATATAAGCTTTAACAGGCCTTCAAAATGTCTGACTGAGCCTGGAAATTAAAACCTTTAAAGGACAGCTGTTAATGAATCATCCTACAAATTACCTTATGTTTGTCTGACGGAGATGATAGTTATAGTAATAACAATAATAATGATAATGATAATGATAACGATAATGATAATAATGGTTTAATGCCAGCGTATCCACGTAAGTGGCTCTTCTTCTGAACATACTAAAACTACTAACTAAAAATTAGAAGGATAACTGAAGGTTAAATATTTATAGCTATATTTATATAGTATTATATTAGAATTATGTACATATTATAAGGTATCTACAAGTGGCTGATGAAAAAGATATAACAGATGTTAAACCATTTAGCAAATAAAAATGTGAAAAGAGATAAAAACAAATATGAAATAAATCAAATCAAATCCAAAGTACGTAAAATGATTAAAGAAAAGTTACAGCATAAGGCTAGTACATCTGCATCTCGTCTGTTCAGGGATTATAGTTAAGTTATTTCACACCCAGGATTACTTACTGAATACGATTTCGAATAAAAGAGTGTGTCTTACGACAGAAGTAATGAAAATCGGTGCTATTTCTTACATGAACAGGAATACTATTAAAAAGCTGTGCAGCACTATCTTGAAAGCTGCCATTCTCTGGTGGGGTAACTGATCGTTTTGCAGCATTAGAATGTTACAGACGTGTGTGGACAACCTCATTGATCTTCAGGCATCAGATGATAAAGCCTTGAAAACAAGATTAAGAAGATGAGCCCAACTCATTGTGTGTGTAGCTGTGGTCAACCTCATTACCAAGGTTCTCTTCTACCGGCCTTCATTTGTACCCATACGGATGGGTAGGAGAGAACCCTCAGAACAAGGTTGAGCTGAGGTTTGAGGGAATGTAATGTAATTCCATGGGAAATAGAATAACAAAGTGCTCTTTTTGGGAGAGCTTTGCTCCAACAATTTGCTTACTGGGAAAGTTTCACAAAGATGCACGTACAAAAAATAGCACAGTTGACAAAAGAGGAGGCCTCAATGACAGAGAAAGAGTCCTGACTTCATTGCTGAAAAGACTTTTTGGCCGACCACCCCTCCCTCCCCTTTTCTAAGGGTCTGGATGACTGGGCCCCCTCCTTATCTCAAGGTCTGGATCTGGCACTGGGTTTGATCTGAGACCAATTTTTACCATATTATTATACATATGAATACTGATTTTATTTTCTATTTAAGGTCATGGCAAACTTGTTATGGCAGATGGCAGTTTTTATGAAGGACAGTTTATGGATGGTGAAATCCAGGGACATGGATTTCGTCGGTGGGTGTCAACAAAAAATGAATACACGGGACAGTTTGTAAAGGGAGAACTGAATGGTCATGGTATTATGATGTATGGTGATGGATCTCGTTATGAAGGAGAATGGGTTGACAATAAACGAGAAGGTAAAGCATATCCATTCCACGTGCAATAATAAATTATTGAAAGCCCTATGGCGGCTTAAAAGTGTCATGGCAATTTCAATTTCCTCCTGGCAGTTTCAATATTTTGCTCGTTGCAATTTCAATTTTGCTCACTGCAATTTCAGTTTCGCTCACGGCTCACTGTAAAAGCCACTTTCATAGAGAACTTTAAATTACCCACAAGGAAACCCTTTGATAAATTTTTTACATAGCCCCATTTTACCCAGTCAGGCAGCCAATTGGCCTGCGTCACAGACACAACTTAACTTCTGGTTAAATCTGTCTGCAAAACAGCACTGAAATCCTTGTTCTGGGTCCCCACCTGTGTACCAGGATTTGAGTGTGCACCATGAATTGCCTGTTAAAGAAACTACTGTCTATTTCCCAGTCAGGTTTAAAAAGAAATTCAAAATATATTTCCAGAACAAGGATATTAGGCTGATTTAGCAACAGAACGGGAATGTCAGTTGACGACTGCGTGCGCAAATCAAACAACTGGCTTGACCGATGGCAGATTGGCAAATTTGGCATTGGAAGTCGAGTTTAGTCCTTTTTGCGCCCTTTTTCCTGTTGTCGCATGACTTTCCTGTTCTGTTGTTAAATCAGCCTGTTGGTGCTGCCTTGCTGATTTTACTGACTAGGGTTAGATTAAGGTGATTCCCTAGTAAAAGAACCTAACATAGATTGTAGATGAAACTTGGTACACTGATGTAACAAGTCAAGAAGATGGTAAAAAAGTAATAAAAAGTGGGGGTCACCGTGCTCGTTTTGACGTCACAATGCTGAGAAATACGGCTATTTTGGACCCTTTGTCAAAAACCGCGCGCAGCCCAAAACTAGACAAAAACGAGGGTTTTTTTCGATGATGCATGTGGTATCGCACAGAATTTGACTTTATTGTATTGTTTATCCACTTACATACCAGAAAAATACCTTTTAATGCTCCTCTTTTTATTTTACCCTCCAAAGTAGAATTGAATTGGTCATGCGCTATTCGACCCGTGATAGCTCAATCCGTACAATTTAGTAAAATTGCCAAAAAACTGAACATAGATTTGTGCCAATTTTTTTCTCATCGAAAGGAAGCACTGTCCTTA
>CALNXI010002141.1:0-40385 GCA_942486025.1 Porites evermanni
TTGGAGTTCTTGACATTTTTGGATTTGAAAACTTTGATGTAAGTCATGGAACGGCCTTATGTACGTAGCGGGGGTTAAGAAAGCCAAATGTCTAAACCGGAGATCATCGAAGTAGTAGAGCATTTTCTGTGCATTTTAAGGTCCATAGATCGCAGCAGGTATCCAATGATCCCATTAGACATATTTTGGGTTAATATAAAATAAGAGTATGCTTATGAATGCGGGCCCATAATTTTCAAATTATATATTTATTATGATTACTATCATGGGCGTAGTGACAACATCCTTTGCAGATTTTCCTTCCTAAAAGGCCCTAGAAATAAACAACGTTACCAACTTATCTGGCATGTTTTTGTTAACAGGTTAACAGATTTGAACAGTTCAATATTAACTATGCCAATGAGAAGCTTCAGCAGTATTTCAACAAACACATCTTTTCACTGGAGCAGCTTGAATACAACAGGTACATGTAATGATCAGTATGCGTAACTTATCACGGTAACCGGTAATATATCTCCGTATTTAAGATTTGATGAGACAAAACAAGCGCGATAACGATGTCGGGATGTTGTTGAGCAGGATAAATTTTCGGGCGACTTGGTAGAAAAATTTTGGGCGACGTAACTCCGGTTTGGGGCGGCATAATCTTGCGCGAGATGACTTTCGGGCGACTTGACCGTAAACCCTTATCACAATTGGCCCTAACGGAAACTAATGGAAATTACTTCTAGCTTGTTACTGCGGTTCAATTTGGTAAGAAATACACTGTACTTCTAACCACTTTGTATCAGCCACAAATAGCTGTCAGACACCTCACATAAGCACTGATTCGAACCCAGGCTGTAGAAAAGTCCAACAGATGAAATAAACACTGCATGCAGTATATTTTAATAGACAATAGACGGATCGAAACGCACCAATGACATTACGAGTTTTCATAGCCAATAACATCACGGCTTAACTGATAGACGACCAATAACATCGCGACGTAATTGACCAATCAGGTCAATAACCAGAGTACAATACCATCAACTGACGTGATACAACTCACTTTGACTCTGAAGATGACTACCGCACAGGTTTTCGAAACGTCAGTCACTGTCAACAACATCGGTCCTATTCAGGACTTCGTTCACCCGGACGATCAAACTCAAGCTACTTATGAAATGACTCCTGTGTTCAAACCTTTCACAGTATCATTTTAGTTAAAAATGAAATAAATAATTCAATTAGGTGTTTTATCGCAAGACTACCAAACGTTTTTCTTTTTAAAGCTGCACTCACTTTTTGTTGGCTGTTCTCGAACTGTCTACCTTCTGTGATTGAATGAAGTGTTGGGCCGTTTGATATAGTTTTGTGTATCGCATTTGGAGTCCAAAATAACTTTCAACCATCATTTCTAACGTTACTGGGATTGCGCACATATAATGGGTACGCTTATCCAAGCCCTTTCCCCAACGATCCCCTCGGGGAAACACCTTGGGTTGACCAAGACCTTTCATGTTTGCGGTTACACACCGATAAGTTGCCCTAGGGGAAGAAAAAACTTGAACCCGGTTTCGCGGTAAACGTATTCGTCAATATTGGCATTGTCGGAAGGCTGACATTAATCGCGAACGTTTTCTACCATTTTTACCCGTTTAATAAAACCTCTACATCAATTAAACTTAGCAGGAGTGATTCAGCCCTCATAATTCAGAATCTAATGTGACCTCTGTTTTAAGGACCTTGTGAAGTTTCTTGATGATCTAATATTTTGGCTCCGGGAAGTTCCGTAGAAAAATTAGACTGTGAATTTTTTACCTGTTAGTAATGGAAGAATAAAAAGGAATCAGTACAGCGTAGGTCATTTTGCTTGGAGAGATGAACTACAATCTCTGACTCTTTGTTACTGAAAATGAGAAATCACTTCTTTTACTGACTTTGAAATCGTCATTTATTTAAAAGTGACTATGATTTGGAATAAAGGAATGAATCTGGAATAGAGGCGCTCCCTTGACAGAAGACATTTACAAATTTTTAAACCTGGTTTTCATACGTTGGGGAAAAATTTTAAAAGATCGGGGATTTCACCTTTTCCCGGTGGTCCTAGATTTTCCCGAGATGTCAGTAAAAGTGGTCTAGAGGATTGGCACCCAGCAAAAACGATCGCACATCGATCCGTGACATCCCCAAGGTACAAATTTTAGTCTGCATATGTCGGGAATAACCCAAGGGAAAAAAGAAATCTTCCCGATTCTTCCGATTTATCGCCCGACCCTCTCAGACGATCTAAGATATTTGCGATGTCGAGTTTTCATTAATCAGCAAATTCTTTGACGGTCAGGAAACACTAAAATCCCCGATCGTCTGGATTTTTCCGACTTATGAAAACCCGGCTTATGACTGTTTCTTTTTCTGTCTTTGTTTGTGTTTCGCTGTCTTCAGAGAGGGTTTGGAGTGGACGGATATTGATTGGATGGACAACGGAGAATGCTTGGATCTCATTGAAAAGGTAGCGCATAGTGTGTAGCAACGTTTTTTTCTGTTCGACTGCAAGATTTTGAACTCAGTTTTGCAAACCTTCTCTAGAAATTAGGGGTACTGGCATTAATTGACGAAGAAAGCAATTTTCCTAAAGGAACAGATGAATCCATGCTGAGCAAGCTGCATTCAAGTCACGAGGTTTGTTATGATTCATTCTTATGCTGCCTGTCTTATACATGCCTGAAGTGGCTGCTTTGCATGTCTCATTTCGTGTAATGTTTTGAGTCGTAGAGTCCCTATTTCCACGCAACAGAGTTTCCTCAGTGGATTTTTCGAAATCTTTGATTTGACTTCAAAAGTTCCGTAATTCTGAGCTGTTAAATGTTCCACTTAGTCACGCTGCCAGGATTCTGCGTAGCCTTAAATATCGCGATGTTTTCTTGTGGAACGAATTAAGATTGTAAGTTAAAACTTAGTAATTCCGTTACAGACTTCAAGAAGATCATTTAGTTTAATACGTCATTTGAAACAATCGCTTAGCTTTTACCAAGTAGGGACATGGCATTTGGCGATTTTATAATGCGGGATTTGAGAAAGGTTGTCTCAATAGAATGAAGGTCGAACCATATTGGGATGCTTAAAAATTTTCTTTGTTATGCTGGTTGTTCATTGCAAATGAGTATTGTACTGATTCCGGTTCACTATTTTGCGGCACGGAATTATCCCATACGGACGAAAAAACAGTGTCTGCAAATGTTACACAAATTTGTCCAAAAAAGGTTGTTTTGGTACCTACTATACTACTTTCTAGTAGTGTTGAACAAAAACTGGCTTTCCATAAAGATGTACAATATTTGATACGGTAAACATGTCTTCAGGGACCTAGACGTATTTAACAAGATAACGTTTATCTTTTTTTAACAGGGTAACACATTTTACATCAAACCACGTGTTGCAAACACAAAATTTGGTATCAAGCATTATGCTGGCGAGGTAAAAGAATGGTTTGCGATCTTTGCTGTCTCGTTTGCACGTAGGATTTGTCCTTTCAAACTCTGGTCGCTTATTTTTTGATAACTTGTTTTATAATTCTCTAGGTCTTTTACAGCACCAAGGGTTTTCTGGAAAAGAACAGGTAAAGGTTTAGTTTGCAATCTTCATGAAAAAATGATGATGACAATAATGTGGTGGTTGGTCCATGATGTTGGTAGCAATGATGACAGCAACGTTGTTTATGGTTGTAGTAGAGGGAAAGGTTGTGCTGACATTGGTAGAAATGTTGGTAATGGTAGTGGTAGAGGTGACGATGATGGTGACAATGATTGTAGCAGTGTTGGTAATAATCGGTTTGGCGATGATGATCATGGTGACAGTTGGCAGCAGTGTAGGTAATGTTCGTGATTGAGATGACATTGAAGGTGACAATGACGCGAGCAGTGTTGGTAATGGTTGTTTTGGAGATGTTGCTGATGGTGACATTGATGGTAGCAGTGTTGGTGACAGTCGTGGTGGAGATAACGATCATGGCGACAGTGATGTCATCAGTGTTGGTAATGGTCGTGATGGAGATGACAATGACGGTTGCAATGACGGGAGCAGTTTTGGTAATGGTTGCTATGGACATGACGTTGATGGTGACAAGGAAGGGTAGCAATGTTGGGAATAGTGGTGATAATAATGAGGTTCATAGTGACAGTGATGGTGGTGGTGATTGTGATGATCTTGATGAAGATGATGATGAATGATGCTGACTTTGAAGATGATGAAAATTGTGACAGTGATACTTAAAGTGATGTTGATGTCATAACACATCACTAAGAGACATTATGGAAATGAAATACTAAATTATAGAAACGGACGATTCTTATGGCACTAGTAACGTTTTGCTGGTATAAACCTTCACCAAATTAATCCCTTTTACGTTTCTTCGTTTAGGGATTCCTTCCGTGATGAGATTCTAAATGTACTGATGGAAAGCAGGTAAGAGTTTTTGTTAAAAGCGATTTGTCTCAAATTTAACATATTCTTATTGGAATGTCGCTAGTCACTGTGATAACAGGAATACAAGGAATACGATTTGCTCAAATACGGATACAATCAATCCTCTGTTGTTATCTTTAGGTCAGATTTCATTTATGACATAGTTGAACATATGAAACCGTCAGCACCAACTGCAGGAACAAAAAAATCCTCGAGAAAACGACCTACTGTTAGCTCACAGTTCAAGGTGAGTCTACATTGTTTTTTATTCTGCTACTTGCGAGTACTTTATGACCTATTTTACCTTGTAGACTTTGTCCCTTTTTATCATTGTCCATCCTTACTTCGCGTTGGTTTGCTCATACCAGTGACGTGAATCCTAGAGAAAGAATTATTTTTAGTGTCAGCAAAACAGTGGAGTATTTTGGTGCTGTACAGTGCTGGCCCTAATCAAGGAATGGTAGAGAAATCGCCTTGCTAAATAAGTCCTGGAAAACTTTTTGAAGCCACTGTTTCATCTCTTAAGAGACTAAGACAAAGGAACACTATTCTTTAAATTTGCTGTCTGCCTCGCCATTTTCAAAAACTCTGTGATCGACATTCACCTAATTGCAATAACTTTGTCATAGAAAAATACTTAAAGGAAAAACGAAAAATGTAGAAAGGCAAATAGGAATTAATTTCGCATACAAGTTAACCACTCTCTGTTGAATTCATTTGCGACATACGCGTATAGCTGTCGCATTTGCAATGTGTTGTTTTTACGCTTGAAAACAAAATTCCGCCCATGCCGCAAATAAACGCAGCCTATATTGGTTTATTTGTAAGACTAATTGATTCCTATTTGGCTTTTTTCCTTTTTCTTTTTAGCCTTTTTCTAAGACAACATTATTGCACTTCGCCACTTTAAAAAAAGAAGGGAACTGGGTCGAGTTGACGTTCGCAAAGACTTCTGGGACTGTTGCTAGGAACACTGCGCGCCCAGAAAGAATTGTGGGACACAGTTTGGCTCCTTCTCGTTTGTAAAGTGGCGAATTAGGTGTAAACGTTCTTCATGTATGTGCGAATTATGTCAGCGAGTAGAATGTGTTGTGACCAATTCTTGTTCTCCTCTTTTTTTTCAGACATCCCTGGCATCTCTAATGACAACACTGGGACAGTCTCATCCCTATTTTGTTCGCTGTGTTAAACCTAACGAGAAAAAGGTATGTCCAGCAGTCAGTGCGTTTTTTAGTTTAGCTCCTTGACTAAAAGAGTGAATGGGCGTTCCGCGCTGGGTCCGAAAATGACCGTTATGACTGTTGTTACTCTGAGAGAAAATGTTTTTTAGTTACGAGAGTAAGAAAATGAAATTTTGTGCTGTGTTTCATATTGATTTAGATAGTATCAGTGCTTTACATTTCTCTGTAGTAGACACGTTTAAAGAAAAAACAGCGTTTACGGTATATCAATTTTTCTTCCAGCTTCCTCAGTCCTTCAACCCGAAGGTAGTCCTCAGCCAGCTCAGATATTCAGGAATGTTGGAAACGGTCAGGATTCGTCGTGCAGGTTTTCCTGTCAGACGAACATATGAAGACTTCTTGTTCAGGTACTTTTTTTTTTCGGGTTCATACCTAAGTTATTATAAAGGAGCTTAAGCAACCACGACGACGACCACAACGACAACTTCAAAAAAAAACAATAGGTTAAATGATCAAAACAACAACTCTGCACGTGCATCACGCTTTTTAGTACATTTCTTTGATGTCCACTGCACGACGTGAAACCTCCTAACTAGACGCTTTATGGAGGACGTGGACATACTACGACGAATTTCCCTTTATCTTTTTGAGCCTGAATAAAATCCTTAAGAATTCAACTCCAGGAAAAGTGCCTGCATTTGACATGTTGAGCGGATCCAAATAGACGCGATTAAGTTTGAAAGAACGCAAATTCATTTTTTTACCGTCGTTTTCACTGCCGTCGTCGTCGTCTTTCTCAAGGTCCCTAATAATAGGAAATTACGGCCCGCGCTAGACATCGCACTTAACATGTCCCTAAGTCAATGAGCTATTAAAATGGATTTCTATTTGATTAGTTTCTGCACAAGTACAGTTTGGGCATAGATCTGTCGTTAAAAGAAAGATTTAAAAAATGATGCATCAGTAATGGAGTTTAGCAAGAGAGGATAAAGGGGACAGAGAAGGCATCCCCCATACACACCCTATTCCATAGGTAATTCGTCTCGAGTTATTTTTAAGACCTACAGATTCCAAGGGGGATTAGACAACAGCCAATCACATAGCGCGAATGTGTTACTCGTGGATGGCCCACGTCAGAGCCACGCGTCCTTCACGAATTGACGCAGAAAAAAATGGCGGAAGACTCGGAGATATTATTGCTATTCGTTTTGTCGACGAAAATGACTAAAGAGAGAGTTCTGCTAAAGCAGTGTCAGCGAAATGGAAATTAAAAAAGAATCGCCCTTCCTCTCTTGTATAGAGCTAACAGTACAGCAGGGAAATCCTTAACACGCTGAATATTCTCTCAGGATCATTCATAATTTACAGTTTGAAGAGAGCAATTTCTGGTTTGATATTTATTCTTTTACTAGTCTTTTATTATTCAACAAAAATAACACTTGGCGGCCTACTTGCTTTATTGTACAAACGACCGGTTTCAATAGACCGGCGAAATTTCTCATTTTATTAAAGCACTGTCAAAGAGTCCAGCGATACCCTTTTCCCAGGTGAGCGCCGACTCATTTCGCTTCAATATTCAGAAATGCACTAGATCACTTTACGCTTTCATTGCCTTTCGCCCGACATGTTTTGCACGGCGTTTAGTCATGCGAAACCTCCACAAAACATCCACGCAGCGCGCGAGGTAACTTTATCCCGATTTTAAAAATAACTCGTGGCGAATAACCTATGGAATAGGGTGTGTATGGGGGATGCTTCTCTGTACCCTTTATCCTCTCTTGGGTTTAGTTAACGTGTTTGTGAACGTTTCTGTAACCTTGTTCATCCTGCAGGTACAAGGTGCTGTTCCGCGGCAAAACACTTTCGGGAGACAACAGCGATTGTACACTGATACTCCAAGAGTTCGATTCTGAGAAAAAGTCCTTTAAACTTGGAAAAACAAAGGTATTTTTTCTTTAGCCTGCGTAGCAGTGTTTTTTATGTGCTTTTCGTTTGTGCTGATGAAGTTAAAGATATGGCCGCCAACCGAGGTCAAGCGACAAATCGAGAGGGGAGGGGGCAAAGGGCCTTCTTCCTCACTCCTCTCTCCCTCGTTTTCTCGTTTGACCTCGGCGCAGCTTTTGTGCGGCCCTAACTCTTTCCATAGGGACCACAAACGAAAAACATGCTCATAAAAAACCACCTGCTACGCAGGCTATTGGCGCTGTCGTTTTCACTAATTTGCACACATTTATCACAGTTGTAGGTATTTATTCTAGTACTCTCAGTTGCAAGCTACTTAGGGTGATGTTACGCAAGACGATTCGCAATGACGATTTTTAGCGCAACAGAGCGTTGCAACATTGTTTCGAATAGTTACGACAATGTTCCAACATTGCAGCGCTGTGTTGTGCTAAAAAACGTCGTTGCGAATCGTCCCGCGTAACATAACCTTTAGAAGGGAAGCTAAGCTACCCGGGTACCAGAAGTTTTTTCTCGCGTGCAGCGATTGAGTGCGAGGAAGATGCTTCGGGGTTGGCCGCAAGCCGAAGACGCCGCTAGAAAAAGGTTTTCGGGCGGACCACTATAAAGACTTGTACCGAAACCGAAAACCGCGCATAAAAAGTCACTGGCACTCAAGGTAACGCTATTCAGGTTTAGAAAAAAAGAGGAAAACGTGCCTAAATTTGTCCTTTTTGTTACGAGTATGCAGTCTTCTAAGAGATTTTGCTTTCAAGTAAATTTCAAAATAACCACAATGGTTCACTTTTCATTTCGTCCCTTTACAACAGGTTTTTATGAAAGACAAATTAGAATACGTTGTTGAACGCAAAAGGAACGCTGAGCTCGAAGCTGTTGCAATGTTGATCAAGAAGAGGATCATGGGATTTTTACAACGGAAAAAGTATTTGAAGATTCGCAATGACATTATTACAATTCAAAAGAACTACAAGGTACATACACACATGCTGTTATTTTTTAGCGTATTTATTATTTTTTCCCTTACTCTGTGCTTTGACTATCAGGACTTATTTGTTTATGGTCTCCTTTAATCAGTGTATAATTTCTTTTTAGGCACATTACTATTACAGACAATACCTGAAGAAACGCTCGGCAGCGATTATTATTCAGAAGGTTAGTCACTGTTGTGCTGAGTATGTATATCTAAGAACAAAAAACTTGCAGGTCCGGTCATTTAAACGGATTTTAACCAGTGTTTAACAAAACCGCGTTCTAAGTAATTTTCAGTTTGCCCAACGCTTTTATCTAAGCACCATTTGTCGCGAACAGTTTCATGAAAGCATATAGTGTAGACTAGAAAAGCATTTATCTCCTTAAATTGACCCACTAAAGAAGAAATCTGGGGCCGGATGCTCGAAGCCTGGTTAACTCTAACCGTTGGTTAAGAGGTATCAAAATGTATAGGTTTCCATGGTATTTAAAGCTGGTTAGCACTAACCATGCTTCGAGCAACCCGGGCCTGGAGGTCCAAAGATTTCTTAAACCGCGGTCTTAGTTAGACCTCGTTTAAATAAGCGACCCGCAGAATTTCGACTTTCATGGTAATCGTAAGCATGGTACCGCGAAATCGCGTGCCACGTTCTATCTAGCTACTTTCAATTTCTTTTGAACAGTATGTTTGTCTATGCACTGCTGCGATCTTCCACCTTAAATATCTAAAACTTTCTTTAGTTCGAGAGAGGTAGAACTGCAAGAGCACTTCTCAAACGACTGCTGGAAGAGAAACGAATTGAAGAGGAACGAATACGAAGGGAACGCGAGGAAGAAGAAAGGAGAAAAGAGGAAGAAAGAAGAAGGTAAAGGAATACAAGCACGAAATGATTTAGAAGCGGTGTAAATTTTAACAATTAGAGAATAGCCAGGAAGGGGTAAAAATTAGCAGGTTGATTGAAGAAAACACGAAGGCTTTATTGCTCTAAATCTGCACTATTGCACTTAAGGATATAATCAAGGTTTAAGCAGTAGGGCATATTTTGCATTTCTGTCTTTGTTGCTTTTTCTGTTACTTTTGAATCTGGTCTCATGTCAAAGCATTTGGAGCCAAAATGTTTTTACACGGTATTGAAAACTTAATGACTTCTTTTTTGAGGCATGCAATGTGATTCCGTGCTTAATCATAACTATAACAAAATTGTCAAATCTGATTGGCTCTCAACTGCCCTGATTTCAGCCTTAATTGGACAGTTTAATAGGACGGTACGCGTCATGCCTAAGTAATTGGACAGTACGCGCCATCACGCGATGCTAGCAATAAAAATCTCGGAATTTCTTGTGTTTTGATTTAAAAAATAGCCTATAATGTCACAAATTTTGTTAAAGTTATGATTAATTGGTAACAGAACTTCGTGTCGTCCAATTCGGTCTGTAATCATAATCGTGATTAAACAAATCGGACTCCCGCTACGCGGTCGTCCGATTTTATTAATCACTCGTATGATTACAGACCGAATTGGACTCCACTCAGTCCTATTACCATTACTTAGCTACTATGCCTTCGACATACATCATACCGCACCGTGTTAGCAATATGTACAACACTTGCAATAGAGTGATACAGTTTATTTTGGTGTTGTGTTTTATATCGTGATTTATCATTTATCCATTTCGTAAAGCGAAGCCCCATATTCATGAAGAACCCGAACTGTTTACCAGTAATTTCATTACGATCCCATTTCTCTTTCTTTTGCATTTAGGTGTAGCATATGTAACTGCGTTTGGTTCTTGTGTCCCAATTAAAGTTAATTGCCTTAGGATCGTTAGTTACTAGTCAGACTAATGTGTCGTCTTGTTACAGAGAAATGGAGAGACTGGAGCAGGAAAGAAAGATGAAGGAGCTCGAGGAACTGCGCCGTAAGGTATGGACCTGAAGTAAAATTGTCCGAAAACCTTCATGACAGACCAGAAGGTTTATATTGCTAACCCGGATAAGGAACTTAGAAGGCTTGTTTTATCTTTTGTTATAAAGTTTGTTGCGTCTAAAACAAATTTTGCACAGGTGTCGAAGGGAGCGGATCTTACTTTCTTTCATGTAAATACACATTTTTTAACTGTCCCATTGTATTTTATTAGTTTAATACTAGTCGTTCTTTTACATTACATGTTACTGTGTCACACTTTAGGCGTTAAGTCTGATGCTAGGTGTTTTTGATAACAGGCTGAGGAAGAAGCTCGTATAAAGAGAGAAGAAGAAGAGGAAAGACTAAGAAAAGAAGAAGAACAGAGACAAGCGGTACTTGCGAAGGCTCGAGCGCTTGAAGAAGCCAGACGACTAGAGGAAGCCAAGAAAAAAGCAGAAGAAGAGGCTCGCAGAAAGGTAAAAACAATGGTGTCGCATCAGACTTTGTTTTCTGCCAGTCCAGACGTGCGTTGCACATATTGTTCAGTTGAGGTTTTGGTGTGTGCCGTGCCTGAACAACAAAACCTTAGTTTCTTTTACCTACACTATCTCTTAAATGTACAGTCGCTCATCATTTAGACGTTAATATAGTGTTGTTTGTCTGAAGGAGGAAGAAGAGAGGAAGCGCCGCGAGGAGGAGGAAGCAAGGTAATGCTTCAGGACCGGATTGAGTAATGTATAAGCATATTCGGTTTCATGATAACTGTCGTTAGGTTTGGGAACTTTTTCATGGAATAACGCGTTTGAGATGATTCAGAAAACCGTTTCAGAAACCGTTATTCAGGTTAAATATAGTTTAGAGGGCATGCATGACCTTTGTCTTTAACGATGGGTATATTAGGCTTAAACTGGTGTAGGGTGATCATTTATTGTAATTTTTCACCTCTCTGTGTCAGTTAGGATGGTGTCGATAAATTACATTCAACTCGATAGCGAGGTCTTGAGGACACACACACAAAAAACGAAAACGTAGTGGCGACTCTCCGAGATCTCTACTATTCTTCAGATGATACGAAAGCCGAATTCAATAATTGCTAAATCTTAAATGCTGTTAAATAAACAGAAAAAAGGCAGAAGAAGAAGAAAGACTGCGGAAGGAGGCTGAAGCAGAAGCAGCTGCACAAATTGCTGAATTGGACAGACAGCTTAAGGTACTGTAGATATGATAGTGTGTTTCTTTAATAACGCAAGGATAAAGTCCCCCATTCTTATAATCCTACTCCTGTGACAGATCTTTCTTTTCTTAATTTAAAACCACGGAGATAGCTCACTACAGTTGCCGTTTGATTTATTTGAACTTGATTTGAACACTACGTATTAAACAGATCTTGTTAAATGAGAGAAAATGTTTTGAACTTGTGTAGTTGACGTACATACAATTATCGTTTTTAGCTGGAAGATAGCGACGAAGAAGAGGAAGACACCGAAGAGGCCTGGGACAGACCGCCCAGTCTCTACGATACTCAAGATCTACCACTTAGGGAGGGGTACCTTATGATGAGAGGTCAGTGTTTTGAGGATGTATATTCGCTGTCATTTTGCTATTTTGTCCCCTTTCTTCTTCGTAAGGGTGAAGTTTGTTCAGTTGTTGTGTTTATTATTATGATTATTTTTTGCGCATTTTAGGTGGGTTATTAAGTTTATGGAAAAAACACTGGTGTGTTTTACGAGATGACACATTCATGTGGTTCAGAGGAAAACAGGTGTGTTTTGGACTTGTTTTGATAAAATAACACTCTAAAAATATATTATTTTATCATGCTGCAGATCTTGATAGCCCAGCCGAGAATGCCGTTATTGCTCGAAATTACTCTTCTACTCCTGTTACTAGTTGTGCACTTAAGTTAAGAGATGTACATTTTTGCAAAGTCGAAAATGCCGTTATTAGTATACACAGCTTTTAATAGAGGGATTTGAAGTTAATTTGATCTAAGACACCTTTTTAAATAATACAGGACGCTCTTAAATGTGGCTGGTTGATGAAGAAAGGTGGAGGAACAACAACTCTTTCAAGGTAGGATCAAACGTGCAGTCTTTGTCAGTAATTACAGACGCGATATGAAGGTGAAAAGAAAGACCTAGGTTTGAAGTGTTATTGCGGACAATGTTAGTCCACAACCAATGTTAGCTGGGGCATTAAAGTCGAGCTTCTGCTTATGGACACCTGTACAATACCAACATTTCTTTTGGTCCCGATATGCTACAGTTCATGCAAGTTTTTCCTCTATAACGGTGGCAACTAAAAAATTATTTTAATCTGTTCTATAAACTTGTAATAGATAAAGCTAAATGGGTAAAAAAGGAAATACATAAAACAAAACCTGTTTAAAAACTGTTGCGGGATTTGATATTAATTAAATTAACTGAACGATCGGTTGTTCATAACAGCATTTTCTTCTTGAATCACTCCCTTATCTCTATCCTTATCGTCATTATCATCTCCATCTTGCTATAAACATTTTTTCTTTCAGGCGAAATTGGAAACGGCGATGGTTTGTTCTGAAAGACAACGTTTTGACTTACCACGAGACAGACATGGATGGAGCCAAATCACTTGGAACCATTGATATCAGAAATGCAGTGTAAGTAAAGAGAGAACATAAAATCTACAGTGTCGCTCCACTGATTTGCGTTCTCCTAAGAACATTTTTCCTGATTTCCACCATGTTTTGCCATTATCTTTGGCTAAATATTTTATATTAAACGCACTTTTTGGAAAACAAATATAACGACATAATATTCCTCTATTAAGCGTATGCTTCAAGTTAGTTGTTACCAAAGTTTTGATTTGTGTTATAATGTCCCAACGTGACACACACATTGATGAAACGGCGCTTCTGGAGCTTACATAAGTGATATTATTTCGCGTGTGGAATATTTTTTCAGCCTGGCTGCCATTTTGATTGCAAGGTTGCTTTGTTTCACAGTCTTTCCTTATCCAGCTGCGTAAATGTGTATTGTTGACTTAATACTGGAGGTAAACCTGCCAAGGACGAGCAGCCTGGCATGGGAGAAGGTGTCAGATTAAGAACCGCAGTGTAGATAGAATACTGTTTGAATAGCTGTTGTTGAATTTGAGAATGTGGTCAAATATTTTTCTTGTTTAAAAGACATGTAAAGTGATAACTGTTATAACCTAAGTGTAACTTTTTAATAGACGCATTGTCGACGATGGCGTTAAAGAAAACGGATTCAGCATTATCACAGAGAACAGGACTTACCATATAATTGCAGAAAACACAAACGACTGGAAGTGAGTAGCGCTGCCGTTCAACCTCTCCACAACGGTCACCTTTGGGGCAGAAAAAAGTGGCCGCTGTAAAGGGGTGGCGGTTGTAGAGAGGTGTAAATGAGAGTCAGTGTAAGGGGTCTACGCCAAAAAACGTGGCCGTTGTAGAGAGGTGGTCGTTAGTGGAGGTTCGGCTGTACTTAAGTTTTAAAATTACCTGTACATATTCCCATCGGCTTTGTAGGTTATCTCTGAGAAATGGGTTTCTTTTCTGTGTACTTGTCGTGGTTCGTTGTTCGTGACGAGCGCTGTAAGAAGTTACAATTTGCTGTTTAGGGATTTCTTGTAGGACTTAGTTGGGGGTGGCGGGGCGGGGGATCTTCATGAATTGAAAAATGTCTCATTGCAGAAGCTGAACCCCGATGAAACGAAGTGTAAGAGGGGTGGAAAATTCGTTTGCTGTAACAGGAGTCATTGTTTTAAATTCTGAAAGCAATGAGCGACACTTGAAAATTACACCCGTAAAAGTTTTATTAAATTGACCCCTGGTGTTTCCTATATCGGGATCGTCTTCTGTGGAGAAGAAAAAAAACATGTTTTTCTTGAAAATTAGGTCCCAGAGGAGTAGCCAAACGAATTTAAAATATTATTGACGCCATAATCCGCAAAATATTGAAAATTATAAAAGATATGTTATAAAAACACAGTAATCTACTCACGTTTTGTACGAAACAGACAGTCAGACAACACAGCTACGGCGGGAATTTACGTGGGACGGCTACCGGAAGTAGGTAAACACGCTTTCAAACTTCCGCCCGCCGTCTTGGACATCTGCCGTCCTTGGATCTTAAGGTTTCTAATTGGAAAGCGAGGGACGGGGGAGGCTAAAAGGCTTTTGTATGTGTAATGATCTTATGGTAGTTCCAATACCCTAGGCATAACCCAGCTATTTGACTCTGCTTCGCCCAGAGAAGAGGAAATTTGGCAATTTGGTTGAATTTGAAAGGCGAAAAATTTCAACCTGTTGTTTTGGTAGAAGTTTAAGGTCGCACCATATATGTTGATGAAGCAAGGAAAGAGCGAACAATTATTTGTTTTTGTGTAGGCCTCAAATTGATCATTTAGCTACAATTTTCTGTTTTGTTCTTATATTTGTCTTCATAAGCCTAAAACAACTTTTTTCTTACGGTGCATTTTTGTTCAATTTACCTTTTCTTCAGCCAATGGTTCAACATTCTGAATCGAGTGCACAGAGCAAATGACGAAGAACTGAAGGGAATGCGCGAGGAATCTGCGAACGTCAAACATGCAGCGGTAAGATTACTGTCCTTATAAAGCACAGTCTGGTTAAGTTTGTGGATTATTGAACACGCATCAGTAAATCTCATTTTAACTTCTCCTTTTTCTGTGTTTAGGGAACCATCGATGTGGCCATGATTGAGTCCTGCACTCCTGGCGGAGTAGCGAACAAGTAAGACAAGGCTTTAATATTGGTCATAACCAAGAAAGCTTGTTTCACGATAAAAAGGATTTAGGCGACAAATTGCGCAAGTTATATCTTAGTCGAGGACTGAAGGAGAAAATGTTGTATGCTTTAAGACGTTCGTTTTTCTGACAAATCATGTTTACATTTATTCTGAATCTAACTTTCTTGTCACAGTGGAAGCAGGTTTACCTTGATATGAGTGTCAATTTTTATTTGTAATTATTTGCCTCTGTGCTTGTATCGTACAAACGTACCCCTAAATTGTCTATTCCTTTCTTTGCAGACCCAACTCCTTCACGCTCATCACGGCAAATCGTGTTATGAACTTCATAGCAGATTCTCCTGAAGACGTCAATGGCTGGGTTGAAGGTATGGAGTTACATGTATTGAGGTTTAGCAAAACCTGCAGTGTTGCACCAGTTTCGCTTTTTGTCAAGTTCGCTTCGTCGAGTTGGCCACCTACATTCTAGGCCCGCTCTGCCTATTGGCAAAGTCCAAAGTTTGTACCTTCAGAGGGCCAAGCTTAAAGGAACGGAAAATATATTTAAACATTTTTTCTTGTGGCAATTAAGGATTTATTTTCAATGGTTTACAGAAAGTAACGTGTATCGAACATGTTGCCAACTAGGAAGTAGCAAACGGCGACAGGTTGCGAAACCGGTTGTTTCCGTGGAATGAGATCCAATTTAGGTAGTGTAATACTGTCTCCAGTTCTGCGGAGAACAGAGTTTTGAATGTCAGCATGTTCGCAGTATCAAGGATAGTTGTTAAAAGAGGCCGTTGAATGAAATGGAATAATCTCATATTTAGAAAAGAAGCCCAGAAATATAGGACGTGGAACCAACGCTCAGCCAGACTAAGAAGGAGTTAAACGTTCAGTACGATCAATCGGATAAGATACCATGATTCACCTTTTCAGTCGCACAAACGTGTTGTTGACTTCTATGTACTACACAAATCTTCGGCTACAAATTGTTAGTTTTTGGTATATGATCTATTCGGTCATCATGTTGGAACACAGGGGGGAATGTCATCGGCCTTAGGCCGATTTTAGTCAGACATTGGCGAGCTGAAGCAACGACGACGGGGGCGAAAACGTCTCTTAAAAAGTGAATTCACGCTGTTTCGAAATTCATTGCTCCCTATGTCGTGCGACGTATCAAACGTTGTTGAATTTTTCTGACGTTAAATTCTGAATCTTAAGGACTGTATCTAAGTTAAAAAAAGGAGAAATTAAAGAACCGTCGTCTTGTGCCCACGTCCCAACAAAACGTGAAATTAGGCAGTCTCACGTCGTGGTTAGTCGGGCAACGACGGTCAAAATGTACAAAAAAGCGAGATGTATGTACAGAGTTGTTGTTTTGCTAGTCTAGGACAAATTTGCACGGATCCACCTTTCGTTTTCACGGGACCCAAGGAATCGTGCAAGTTTTGATCGGCAAACAGTCCTAGAATCTGTGACAGAGTTTGCATGGTTCGGTGTAAACTGTTTGCACAAGTTAAAAAATTCGTCCGTTTAAAAATTTGTCCGCAACCCTGTAAACGTGGTCTGAACCTTTTGCATTTTTGACGTCCTCGCTGCCGTCGTCGTCGTCTTTGCTTAACCTCCCTTTGTCGGATGACCGACTGTTGTTTGCAGTTTTTCTATCATCTGCTGAATTTTTTGTGTTTGTTTAACAGCTATACAGACAAGTAAAGAACATGAAGTTGATGAAGAAACACGGGGGGGGGGGGGGGGGGGATTTCATCGGCCTTGGGCCGATTTTAGTCAGACATTAGCGAGCTTAAGCAACGAGGACGGTGGCGAAAACGTCTCTTAAAAAGTGAATTGCCGTCGTTTCGAAATTCATTGCTCTCTATGTCGTGCAACTTATCAAATGTTGTTGAATTTTTCTGACGTTAAATTCTGTATCTAAGTTAAAAAAAAAAAAATTAAAGAACCGTCGTCTTGTGCCGTCGTCCTAACAAAACGAGAAATTAGGCAGTTTCATGTCGTGGTTAGTCGTGCAACGACGGTCAAAAATGTACAAGAATGCGTGATGTACTTGGAAAGTTGTTGTTTTGCTAATCTAAGACAAACTTGCACGGATCCACCTTGCGTTTTCACGGGACCCGCGGAATCGTGCAAGTTTTTTATCGGCAAACAGTCCTAGAATCTGTGAGTTTGCATGGTTCGGTGTAAACTGTTTGCACAAGTGAAAAATTCGTCCGTTCAAAAATTTGTCCGCAACCCTGTAAACGGCGTCTGAACCTTTTGCATTTTTGACGTCCTCGCTGCTGTCGTCGTCGTCTTTGCTTAACCTCCCTTTGTCCGATGACCGACTGTTGTTTGCAGTTTTTCTATCATCTGCTGAATTTTTTGTGTTTGTTTAACAGCTATACAGACAAGTAAAGAACATGAAGTTGATGAAGGTTTTGCTGATGTTATTGAAAAGGGTTGGCTTATCAAAGAGGGTGCTAATGACGACTCCAGACGGAAGAGGCAAGTCGTAAATTTCCATCATATCAACCTTGTGATTTCGCCACAGAGTGGCAAAGCGCGCGAAAAACAAAACGTCTTTACGTCAGAAGCATGTTTACGTACTCTCATGCAAACACGTCTCTCGGTCAATCAGAGCGCGCGTACTATCTTTGATATTTTATAAATAGGGGTAACACAATTGTTGGTAATCCAGTAGTTTTCATTGTGGCCCACAAGGGTAAGAATCGCAAGTAGAAAGAGACAAACCAGTTTGCTATTTACAAGTGTGACCGAGGAGTTAAACTCGGGACTACCGAGAGCAAATCCAGTAAGCGTGGTAGCGAACTCGGAGCCTTCGGATTACAATTCCAGCGCTTGTTCATGCTTGTTCTTGTTCATTCCAGCGCTTGTTCATGCTGCGTCTAAATATAACTCACTTCTCGAAGAATTTCAGGGAGATCATGTGGGCCTGGGTATCCCTGTTACACGCCCCTGTGGAGGATTTTGCCAACCTTCCCCCTTTACTGGTGACAAGAGCCGGTCACTTGAAAAATGTTAAACTTTCGACCTGTATTCTCCTCAGCTGTTAACTTCATTTTCTGTTCCCAGTTTTAAAAACATATTTTTGTCCAGTTTGGTTTGTAGTTTTCTTACTTTATCATTTGCTTGACACCACTTCCAGCTCATTTGAGTTTGTTGTTGCTTCTCTCCCTTGCTCCGAGAGGTTTTTCTCCGGGTACTCCAGTTTTCCCCTTTCCCCAGTTTTCCACATTTCCAAATTCCAATTCGATCTGGAACTCATGGACACGTTTCAACGAGTTCTCATGTTCGTGGGTAAACAATTTGCAATTTACAAATTACAATTACAATTTGACTCTTTGAATTTCTCATCCCGCAGTCATTTCAATTTTACAGCACTCACTGTGGTTAAATTATATTTTCCTCTGTTTGATTGGCAGATGGTGTGTTTTGACCGGAAACTCGCTTGATTACTACAAGTCATATGTAAAGAACAGCCCCAAATTTGGCTCCATCGTGTTGAATAGCCTCTGTTCTGTTGTATCACCGGAAGAAAGGGAATCTGGTAAGAGCAATATCCTTCCTTGCCTCTTAATTCATATTAGTACTACCACGCAGAGCTGTGGCTAAAATGTCCAAGTACCACCAACCCTCTTTTTTTAAAAGTGGCCAAAAAGTCTCTATTAAAAAACGCTTAGGGCTCGCCATGGTCTTAAGGTTTCCACTTTCTCGTTTTTTATACTCTTCATTCCTTGAACATTCTGTAAAGTCATGTACTTGCCCCGGTTTTTAGGTGACTGGACGTTTATTGTGAATGGGAGGAAACGATCATACGTTCTCCATGCAAAGCTTCAAGAGGAGGCAATTCGCTGGGCTAATGCCATCCAGGAGGTGTGTGTGACTGTGTTAAAAACAATTATATGTTTGAGCTTAGATGTGTAGTACTTTTTTTTTTAAAACACTGAGTTAGACTCTTTCATCCCTACGAGTGATCAGGATAAAATTGCTCTTTGTACTAACAATGCTTTATAAAACAGCATGGTAATGAGAATTAAAGACATGATCACAGAGGATAAATCTTCTTTGAAATACTTCAACAAATTTTCTCCAGTACTTCTGTAGACAATGTATAGGGACACAAATGAGAATTTAAACTTTGGTATTAGGGCTTAAAGGATGATGTGTAAGAGTTGAGAGATGCGCGCGCTTTGGCTGGTTAGAGGTATACTGCACGCGGTCATTTCGTGTATTGAGTTTTGCCACCGCTAGGGAATATTTTAAAGACTTTTCTGGAGTGTAAATGTATTTAAAACTGTTTTTATGTTTTTCAAAATTTCACATGGCTTGTTAATTTTAGCGGTTGGCATTTTGGCTTCGGCGTTTGTTACCAGTGACTCGAACGTAGTCTGTCTTGTAAAGTTTTTCATTCCTCTAAGCTGGCTATTTGCCATGAGTTCCTCTTTTAACTCTAATACAGTTTAAATATTTGCCTTTTGTAGGTGATAGACTCTAAACCGCCGGTTGAAACTCCATTTGAGAAATTGGTAGCAGAATTAAAGGTAAAGAATATTCACTTTTTTCACATAGACTATAATGCGCCTTGTTTACTTCCCAAAATTTTGCAGAACCATTGTTTCCATTTTTTTGTGGGTATTACATTCGTCCCAAGAGAAAATTGAAGATGACAGATTGGCAATTTTTTTTTGCGGGGGGGGGGGGGGGGGGGGGGGGGGGGGGGTATAAAGGGGGCGGAAGGTGGAGTCTAATTTTTTGTCTTTGGTAGGGGGAATGTGTGTAGTGGGGATTATGGTCAATATTGGTGGTTTTAATATATCGGGGTTGTTGCTATTTTTTACTACGTATATACACCAATAAAAANAGTTGTGGTCAATATTTGTGGCTTAACAAACAAGTAGGTTTTTGGATTTAATGACAATAATATAACCCTAAAAGAAAACTTTACCGCTGATCTTTTTTTTTTGTACATTTACAGAACACCACGACAGAAAATGAGACGGACCAGGTTTATCGCACCAATCCAGTGTTGAAGTACTCCAAGATACCGCTCAAGGCTCCCCTCCTACCCCTCCCTTACGGACAATCACAGTCATCACGTGAGTAAATCAATCAAGGCTGTTGTTTAAGGCCATGTTCGCATGAGCTAATTAAAGTTTGCAAAGCCATACAAACTTACGGTTTTAAGTTTTTACTGAATGACGTGTCCCAGGAAACAAGGAGAGCAATCAATTCCTCGAGCCTACGGAGAAAAATTTCCACATGTAACAATTTATGAAAGTAAATCTCAGCGATCTGTCAACATTCGTGGGTAATAGAATGCACTGTTACCATAGATTTTGCCATGTTACCGGCTCAGGGACTTTTGGCGGGAAACGTTTGTATTGTAGATGTCATGTAACCACGAAGTAACAAATTTGAGAGGTAGCGATGTTGGAAAACATTTCAGTTATATAACAATGATGTTAATAATAATAATAATTATTATTATTGGTATTTAAGGTGCAAAGGGTAAGGGTTATGGAACCTTTCATGAAGAGGCTGTTCGAGTTTTTAGCTCTCTACTAGAACAAGAATCTATTGCAGATCCTATTCCGGTTATTCAAGTAAGTTTACTCTCGCTTCTCACATGAAGTTAACCAACACCGTGACAAAGGGGATTTTGAGTACAAGTTTTCAAACGATCTTCAAACGCGTCATGTGACTGAAAAATTGACTTCGTATCCTTTCAAACTTTTAGTCATTTTTGTTGATAGCTGGGAAATTAAGTAGGAGCTGAAGGAAGAGGATTACTCCCGAGCTCAGATAGATCCGGTAAAATTTATCGCCTTCCTGTTCATGTGTACTCAAGAAACTTTACGAAGTTTGGTTTGTTGGCAAGGACGGGAAATAACAGAAAAGCGTGCTGCTCGTGCAGAGTTGTTGTTTTGCTTGCTCGCTGTAGTATTGCTTTTTTGACGTTATTGCTCCCGTTGCCCGTTGTCGTCGTAGTATTCTAAGACACCAATCAATATGCGCTGTTAACCAATCGTGAGGTCAGGATGGTAGGCCAATATCCAGCCCAGCCATCTTGCCTTAGCAGTCTTGATCAAATGGATTTTTTTAAACGGACAAAATAACCTCTTTTGCAGGCCCCAAACGGGAAATACCAAAGGGCAAGAAGAACCCATCTTGCGCAGTCGGGTAGCCAATCAGAACAGAGGGTTTGCTTCACCTTGCCTTCTCGCGGAACCAGCCGTTGCATAGAGTTCGCGCGTGCAAATTACTGGTCCTCAACACAACCAGTTCTTGGGCGTCACTCATCATCGGGAAAGAGCGTTGCGTGACGACGGTTTCATAGGAGACTATGAAACAACCTAGAAACAGTGGCCTGTTTAACTTATAACTACAGTCGAACCTTCAGTAAGCGGCCAGCCTCTGTTAAGCGGGCAGTAACCAAAGCCCCGAAATAATTTTAGGAAAGAATGGAGAATTAAACCTCTATTATGCAGGCACCTCTACTAAGCGGCCGCGGCCACCTCTTGGCCGTCCCAACAACAGCTCTCCCATTGTTTTCACCTCTATTTAGCGGCAATCAAGCCCTTGATACACTCACTTTGGCTATAATTCAAGAAGATGGTGAAACAAAGCAAAGTCCGAGGCAGAAGGTGGCGACCGATTGTGGACCAGTAATGCTGCTACCGTTGCGCGTTTGTTTGAAGGATCGAGCATTGTTTCTGCTAAAGATTATGCTCATTTACTGACCAACCTCTATGAGCAGCCAACCTTGATTAAGCGGCCACTTACCGGTACCCCAAGGGTGGCCGCTTAATGGCGGTTCAGCTGTACTAACCTTTTATCTTTTCCATAAATTTACCGTGTCGATACCGTGGTTAACATTTCCTGTTGCCTTACCTTTCACATTACCTTATTTTTTTCCCGATTTTTTTAAAGAAAGGTTCCGTTCAGGATTTAGGTGTTACGAACAGTTTGTGTATGGACATGCAATGAATACAGCTTTGATTAAATATTGTCATTGTATCTTTGGCTTGCAGGGAATTCTCCAGACCTGCCAGGACCTAAAACCTTTACGAGACGAGGTAATTCTATGTGACCTTAATTATGAGATACGTAGTTAAATATTTTTGTCCCTGTTGAAACTTGCTTGCGTTAACATGACTGTCTTTTTCGTTATTTTCACTAGGTTTTCTGTCAGCTGATAAAACAGACTACCCACCATCCGAGTCCAGACTCCATTGGAAACTTAAGAAACATGCAGGTATTGAAATTGAGAAAGACTTAATGGCGAGCTCTTGTGTAAGGTGTTATAAGGTTTTTTTATGGGTAAGCAGATTGCGTTTAACTTAATCCCTTCTCCATCTTTTGTATGGCGTCCTTTGACCTTGTAGGAGCAATGACTGTGTTCCTTTTGTTTTTAGGTTCTGGTTTGTATGTGTTGCACGTTTGTTCCATCGAGAAAATACTTGCGCTACCTGAGATTTCACTTAAAAAGGTAAGTACACATATTTCTATAAATATCCTTCTTCAGCTTGTAATTGTCCTTCCTTGACTGAGTTTACATCAAGCCCAATATTTCGTTAAGTGGATTTGTTACCACTTATTTTGCCCTAAAGCCAAGGCGGAAGTTCATTCTCGTAACGACGTTGTAAACTTCCGCCGAACATTCAGATTGGTGTAAATGTTCTTGGTTGACGGGTTGCTCAAGTAGCCTTGCGATCTTTGCGCTCATCTGTCCACTTAGGCTTACAAAATAGTTTCTCTAGATTAGATTTCTACATAACTACCGGTATTTCGTTTCCTTTACATTGTACAACCGCCTTGAAAAGCCGTTTGACCGTTAAAGACGTATTTTGTTGAAAACGGCGATGAACGTCCAAATTGCCTTGCTTGAGAACTAGTAAGATTTGCCGAGCAGTAAAGAAGAGATGTAGCTAAATAACTTTCGGAAATTAGAAAATCTCTTGTTCATTCAATGGTTATGTTTCTTCGTCTTACTCAGGAATCGAGAAAAACACCCCAACACAGAAATGGCGAGATTTGCAGCTTATGCTTTAGAATGTATCAAGAGAACAAGGCCAAGGTAAGCAATGACTTGATAACTACACAATTAAATACGAGATGACGGTAAAACGTTTTAGGAAACGTTCAGGGGTATTGGTACGTTTATACTTCCTAACACTCAGCTAGGAAGATCGTAGTACTAAGGACAAGTACAACCCTTTACATGTAAACTGAATAAAGAAAACATGTGGCGTTAGGATGATCCACCTTCTAAGATATTCCTGGTACAATAATAATAATAATAATAATAATAATAATAATAATAATAATAATAATAATAATAATAATAATAATAACAATAACAACGACTTTATTTTAGTGTCAATGTATTTTGCTTAACAGTTAGCTAATTGCGGACACTACGCACTGGCACACTAATATATTACAAGATTTTTAAATTAATGATCTTACCCAAAACCTAAAACTATATACAAATGTCTACAACTCAAAATTTACACAGGTCACAACAGTTACTATTGTTATCTATGTGGCTCGAAAGGCCCACACCGCGTATATGTTTCTTGAATGCTTTGAGGCTTGTCAAGTTTCCGCGCTCACTACTGACCTTTAAATAAATGAAAGGTCCTTGGTATCGCAGCAGATGCCTCCCACAGGCAAGGATCTTCTTCTCTCCATCTAAATAGCGCCTAACACCTGTCTACCCAAACGATGGAAAAAATCACTGCAGCCAAATCTTGTACCCATCAATTTTTCTCCAGGGAGTGTCGGAAGTGGAGTATTGGGAAGGGCTTACTGCATGAGGTGCTTTTGCGTTTCGAATTTGAGGGAGGGGGTTTATGTTCGGGATTTTACAGCTTGTTACTTGGTTACTTTAATTACTTACTTATGCACTTGAAAATGCGTTTTTGAAATTCCAGAGAGTTTCCACCGTCGAGGGAAGAAATAATCTCGCTATTGGTAAATAGAATACTACTGCTATTTATGCTACATCGTGTTGATGAAGTATAGTCCTTTTTTCTTTCTGAATTCTGCTTTTGCCTTCATTATTCTTAACAACAATTTACGTGTTTTTTTTTTACTTTATCTGCAGGGCCGTCGTGAACTTTCCGCAGTTGTACACTGTTATGGCGGAGGATCCTGCAAAATAACAATCAACTCTGCTACTACTGCTGGCGAGGTAAAAATGGTTTTATACTTAACGTATTTGAAACTTGTAATGTACCAGGAATTTGTAGTTTGTAATATAGCAGGAAATTGTATAACGAACGCAGAGAACTCAACAATATTTTACTTCAAGTCTGTAAGCACATAGCAAGAAGAACCTACTGCGCATGTGCGAAGCGCATAAGGATTCATGGGATATGACAAAACTCGACCAATCAGGCGAGCGTCTACGCTAATTAGGAGCTTAAGCACCAACGACGGCGACGGTTACGAAAACTTCACTTGAAAAATGAAGTCGCACTATTTCAAACTTTATCGCGCTTATTCCATCTCGTTCAATTCGTCAAACGTTGGCAATTTTTTCTGGAGTTGAATTCTCAAAGACTGTATCGAAGTTCAGGAAAAGAAAAAGAAAGTCGTTGTCTTGTGTTCATGTCCTCCGCAAAACGTGAAATTAGGCAGTTTCACGTCGTAGACTTGCAGTAACGGCAAAGAAATTTACAAAAAAGCGTGATGCACGTGTAGAGTTGTTGTTTTGCCATTCTTAACTTATTTCTTTTTTGCCGTTCTCGTTCACGTCGCCGTCATCGTTGCTTAAGCTCCTTAATATCCAGACAACCCTGGAAAAATTTGACATTTGGGCAATACAGTCCATCTTGTTTGTTCTATGACTATGACGAGTGATGACGGACGTAATGATTATGGCACATAATACTGTTGAACACAAACATTTCAGCTATGATCACCTATTATTTCGACCGATTATGTTGGACTGACTAGAACACTCCAAAATGATCGGTCCTGTTCGAAGTTAATCTGTCGCAATACACTACAGTTGCATTTCACCAACATTTTCTTGACTCGAACGGGACCTCTTTACCAGGGTTATCTCATCCTGAGAACGAGGTTGCTCGAACGGTAGATGATTTAACCTTTTACAGTTTTATTTCTCACGTTGGAAACTGGTATTGCTTCCTTAGGTTGTGGAGAAACTTTGCAAGGGATTGAACATTCCTCAGAAATACAATATATTCAGTCTTTTTGAGCAGTGCGGTACAATAGAGAAGAACATTGAAGACAGAACTGTCCTCGCAGATGTTTTGTCGAAGTTTGAAAAGTGAGTATATAGTTACAGCTGTAGCTATCAGCGCCGTACTAGTCAACTTCGTTTAGTTTTGCCAGCTACTTGCCAAGTGACCTTTGCATTAACTGCGACTAAATATTTATCTTCTGACCGCTATCACTCAAAGTGAGGGAGAGATAAACTTGTAAAAACCGTTAGGCTGAAGCGTTTCTCCAAAACCGTAATTGAATCCTTCATTTATTTCCATCCGTGTCTTCTACAGTTTTCTCTGTGTTACTGAAATGATCCTTCAGTGTCGTAAGTGATCATTTTATATTTCACTTAATTTAGATTCCAGTTTCTAATGATTGAATTTGGTAAAAGTGCGCGCACTGTCGAGTAGCCTGGGAGCAAGCTCTCTATTTAGGGGATACCGTGAGAAGTCACGCGCGAGTGGCACGCGAAAGGAGACGTTCTTTCGCCTTCACTCTCGGATTGCTTCGCACGCCACTCGTAATGCAGAACCTTCTCGCAGGCTACTAACGATGGATTCAGCTCACGGATTATCGTTTCTGATTTCAGGTATAAGGCGCTAGGTTTAACGGAAGCTGGGCACACATGGAAGCTGTTCTTCAAGATTTTTTGCTATCTTGAACCAGAATCAGTGGAACCAGACAGTGTTGAATACGGATTTCTTTATGAACAAGTAAGGCTTTCGGTTTTGTCGTTATGTGTGTTAACGTTTGTGATTTGTTGGGTATACACTTCGTTACTGTTACAGGTAAAATTCGTTTTCAGGTTATACAGTTGAATGGCCTCTCCGCAACGGCCACCTTGGGGACAGAAGAAAGAGACCTTTGTAGAGAGGTTTAAACAAGAGTCAGTTTATGGATAGTCTCCCTCGCAGCCGTTTGGAGCGTTGCGTGACATCCAAAAAACGGCTGCGAGGGAGACTAGTTTATGGACTGTCCGCCAAAAAACGTCGCCGTTGTAGAGAGGTGGCCGTTAGTGGAGGTTCGACTGTACAAGTATTCAACCTAGTTCTTTTCAGAATTTCTCCCAGCCCTTTCTCTTGGAGCTGCGACTCTTGTATGCGTAAAATGCAACTTTATCTTATTAGCGAGGCCCAAGTATGACAAACATCAGTTTTCTCCAAACAGTTTCAATACGTCATCAATCGAAAAGGTTTTGAGAATTAATAAAATCATTTCTATTGGGAAAATGTTTTGGTCTTTTATAAAATCCCTTCAAGTAATTATTTATGGACTACCTCGTACCCAGACTTCTCTCTCTATCTCGATGAAAATTTGCGCGTAAAGGAATGGGTGGGTGGGGAGAGGAGAAAACGGGCGACACGTCGCTTCGCCTCCCGTCTTTTCCCTTCCCATAGTCGCTTGCGTTTTGCGCTTGCCTCTGCGCCAAAAACGGAAAACGAAGCTCCTGAGGAGGAGGAGGAGACAGGTTTAAGGAAATATATGGAAATCTATCTTGAGAATTTGTACGTAGATAGTGCCGCCTAAACGTTTAATGCTTGTCCGTTTGTTTCTAATTAGGCTTGTGACTCCATTATTCTTGGTAAATACCCTGCTCCGGATACCACGCTCTACTTACTGGCTGCACTCCGACTTCAGTTTAATGAAGGAGACTACAAACCGGGGGCCTGGGTGTAAGTATGAAAATCTTTGTTAGAGTTCAACTCAGTCCCAGCCTATTGGAGAAGGAGTTAAGCAGTTACCTCAGTCTTCAAATGCTGTGGTTTCTGATTCGTTTAAATTACGTCTCCCCATTTTTTTAACCAATCAGAATTAATTTTTGGTCAGCTCAAACTACTTCTTCCTAAGACACGAAAATAAAGCAAATTGATCAGAATTACGCATGACGAAGTGAACTTCATTTGCTACTATCAGATTCAACGATTTGCCAATGTGCAATTGTCTGGGTGAAATAACCCTGCCTCCAAAGACGGTTTTTATAATATCTAGGACGAAATATAAATCGCTTCCACGGTTTCACAAAGCTCCTTGGTGAGTCGCACCTTCGTCGCACGATTGTCAATGATTTATGAAAGGGAAAAAGTCCTTTGTTTGAAGCGTATGCGAAAATTACCACGAATTGCAAAAATTTTCGCTCTGGGTTTACACGGGTGTTTAAATACTTTGGCGCACAGTCACCCCAACTCTCCTCCATGCCGTTTAGGTAAGAAGCAAAGTTCATGGATAAGGGGTTACAACCCAGCTATATTTGAAATGCTGCTTCTTTTTTTTAGGTCTGATCTAGACTCCGTCTATCCTCCTGGAAAACTAAAGCAGAAAGTTAAGAAAGAAAACAACTCTATAACAAGGGACCGCACCTTCAGTCTTAAGGTATATTTAGGACATTAAAATCAGCTAGGTTATCCGTCTACATATTTTATCAAAGTGATATGACTTAAAAGAAAATACGTACGAATCACGCGGCAAATGTCGCTTTTTTTTCTTCTTTTTTCAGGTTTGTTTTTTTTGGTTAGGTGACAGGAGTTTGTGAAGAATCGTACCTGTTTAGATCAGATTATGTTTTCTTATGTCCTTAGCCGTTTTCAATGATTTTTGAGCAAACAGCTACATATTTACACTTTCTCGTACCTCTTTACAACGACCATAGAGAGGAGAAGTGATGAAGTCACCAAAATTAGCGAGATTAAAGCCCCCTGCAAACGGACGCAACGTTGTTGGCCAACAACTCCCAACATTACTGGAAGTTGCTGCTTCCGTTTGCACGTAGCTTAAAGTTTGACCGGTTTCAAACTTTGTGCAACAACTCCTATTAACGCGCCACAACATGTAACAGGGTGTGCAAACGGACGCAACATCCAACAATGTTGGGAATAGTTGGCCAACGATTTTACGTCCGTTTGCACGTAGCATAAGGATCACGTTTACGGCATTCGGCAAAGGCAGACTCAAGTTGAGAATTTCTCCAAATAGAAAATAAGCAGCCGTGATGAAAACAGTTCTTATGGATGAAAATAACGTGAAACTGCTTATTTTTTGTACAGGAGAAGAACAGTTAAAGACAAGTAAAAGGAAAACTTGGTCACATAGCAAAAATTAACGTTTGCCGGTTGCCGTAAACGCGACTGTTTATCTCTCTATTATATGTTTGGGGTTATGGGATAGGTTATGTCACACTGGACGATTCGCAACGACGATTTTAAGCGCAACACAGTGTTGCAATGTTGGAGCAATGTTGCAACCATTCGAAACAATTTCGCAACCTTACAATGTTGCAACGCTGTGTTGCGCTAAAAATCGTTGTTGCGAATCGTCTCGTGTAACATCATCTCTGAGGCTCGCCGGCGCGATTATGGTTGCTTACGCACCCTAATTTGAGGTGTTAGTTGTGTTATAGAATTTATTATGGAAAAAGGATATTACTTGAAAATGCTTTTGTGGTGCAATTTTTTTGTAACGAGTTGTTGAATTTTATTCTCATAGGGCACAATAAGGAAGGCAGTGTCCCCATTTAGATCCAGTAAGTAAATGACATGTGCATTTCAATCCTAATATTTCTCTATCATGATTGATTATCTAGAGTGACAACCATTCGAGATTGACAAGCTCATTCTCTCTTGAGATGGAATAAGTTTTTGGTTAAACGCACTTATTCTAGTTACGGACTTTTTTCGCAGTGGATTCTAAGTGACAATAGAGTTGCTATTGACTTAAGCCATCTGTTCTGCAATGTCTTTGCCAGCTCACTCCACTGTGGGCTCTATCGAAGTTGGTTATTGTATCAGCAGCGTTCAATTTCAAAGCGCATTGGCTGGTAATGGGTGAGGTTTAGCGGGTCCACAGTCTCCCCTCTTCCACAATCACGTAATAATTAGCTAAAGTACCAACACAGAACAATTTCAACAGTGTTCACTAGTATGCACCCCTACTCCTTCTGTCAAAAATAATTTATTTATTCTTTCCCTAAAGTCCTCCTTAAACGCCTTCTGTTCATTTGTTATTTAGCAGGAGGAGCAGAAAATGAAACCGAGAATACTAAGAAAGCTACTGAAGAAGAACTGTCCTTCATCAAGAGTTCCATATGCGAACAGTGGAAGAGAATCGGGGTAGGAATAGCATGATATTATGACAGTAACTTCTGCAATACCAAAGATGGAATGAGTATTAGAATAGTAGTTCGAAGGCCAATTTTAAGGTGATTAATACTAAAGACTAAGATTTTATTGGTGTGGAAGCGTCTTCAAAATTTTCAGAGGTTTGTATGAAAAAATTCCTGCTGCTAGATGTAGCATTTTTCTCTGGAAGGCAAACCACCATAAAATCGCAGTGTTAAAAGTTTAAAACCGAAAAATTAGCGAACCCATCAGTTGTATAATGATCCGTCAATCTGAAGTATTTCTCTCTTGGGTTTCATGCCAAAATTTTTTCACGAGATGCGTAACCCATAGGCGCGAGGGGCCTGTTCACTTAAGAAAAATCCAGCTGTACAGCAGATTTCAGCCAAATTCAGCCACTAGGAAATGCCACAAATTGAGTGACGAAAATCGCGTACATCATCCTAGGAACATTTTATTATTTAATACAGCAAATGGTAAAGATTAAGTAATTTAAAAGAGATTTCAGTGTTTTAAATGTGTTCAGCCTATTAGTTTCCCAAAGTTTATTCTTGTATTAGTAGCTTCGAATTAAATTGTTTTGTCTCTCATAAATCTGTGATTTTGTTCTTAAAGAAACTTCTTCCTTGCAATAAACGTTTCGTTTGTTAGCGAATAATTCGCAAAAGTAGTGCATTTGTTTCTTTTATTGTTCGCTGTTATGGTTTTTCTTCGAGCGAGGGCTTATTTCATCGAAACAGTTGCGGGTAATTTAGCAGCGTAGAGTTTTATAGAAGTCAATGTTCTAAGACAGTAAGTCTACTGTTTCGTTTCTCAGGGTATGGACCAAGAGCAAGCTCAGAAGCAGTACATGGAAATATTGAGAAGCTGGCCGGGATATGGGTCAACTCTTTTTGATGTAGAGGTAACAAATAGTACCTGTTAGAGAACCCTAAATTGTGGTTCGTATGAAGATTTGTGAAGCAGTCATGGCCATGGTAACGTCGTAGGGAATGGTTTCAAAAAGGCTGATTAAGCCCCTTCTAAAATGCTTCCTATAAGTCAAGGTTTAGTACACAGGAACATGGAGAGTGATAATTCTGTATTTCGACTCGGGAAAGGTCTGCCAGATCGACCCTAAAAATTGTAATTGGTTGAACTGTAAACACAACAGGATGTTTTTGTTGCACTCTCCTCCTCACCCTATCCCCCCTCCTCCTCCTCCTCCTCCTCGAAAACTGAATAAAGAAAACATGTGGCGTTAGGATGATCCACCTTCTAAGATATTCCTGGTACAATAATAATAATAATAATAATAATAATAATAATAATAATAATAATAATAATAATAATAATAATAATAATAGTGATAATAATAATAATTAAGAAAAAATTTTATTGACAACAATGCTAACTGTTGAAATCCTATTTACAATTAATTCGCTTGAAAAAAAAGGAAAAAACCATTCATTCAAAACACTATTTACAATTCCTGTCGGATTATTATAATTATATAATAATAATAATAATAATAATAGTAATAATAATAATAATAATAATAATAATAATAATAATAATGACTATTTTAGTGTCGATGTATTTAGCTTAACAGTTAGCTAATTGGGGACACTACGTACTGACACACTAATATATTACAAAACTTTTAAACTAATGCTCTTACCTAAAACCTTAAACTATACGCAAATGTCTACGACTCAAAATTTACACAGGTCACAGCAGTTATACTATTGTTATCTATGTGGCTCGAAAGGTCCGCACCGCGTGTATGTTTCTTGAATGCTTTTAGGCTTGCCAAGTTTCTTCGCTCACTACTGACCTTTGAACAAATGAAAGGTCCTTGGTAGCGCAGCGAATGCCTCCCATAGGCAAGAATCTTCTTCTCTCCACCTAAATAGCCCCTAACACATGTCCACCTAAACGATCCCAAGAACCACCGCAACGAAATCTTGTACCCATCAATTTTTCTCCTTGGAGTGTTGGAATTGGGGCATTTGGAAGGGCTTACTGTAGGAGGTGCTTTTGCGTTTCGAATTTAAGGGAGGGGGCTTATGTTTAGAATTTTACAGCCTGTTACTTGGTTACTTTAATTACTTACTTATGCACTTGTAAATGACTTTTTGAAATTCCAGAGAGTTTCCACCGTCGAGGGAAGAAATAATCTCGCTTTTGGTAAATAAAATACTACTGCTATTTATGCGACATCGTGTTGATGAAGTATAGTCTTTTTTTCTTTTTGAATTCTGCGTTTTTCCTTCATTATTCCCAACAAAAATTTACGTTTTTTTTCACTTTATTTGCAGGGCCGTCGTGAACTTTCCGCAGTTGTACACTGTTATGGCGGAGGATCCTGCAAAATAACAATCAACTCTGCTACTACTGCTGGCGAGGTAAAAATGGTTTTATAGTTAATATATTTGAAGCTCGACCAATCAGGCGGCGTCTACGCTAATAAGGAGCTTAAGCAACAACGACGGCGACGGTTACGAAAACGTCACTTGAAAAATGAAGTCGCGCTATTTCAAAATTTATCGCGCTTATTCCATCTCGTTCAATTCGTCAAACGTTGGCAATTTTTCCTCGAGTCGAATTCTCAAAGACTTTATCGAAGATCAGGAAAAGGAAAAGAAAGTCGTTGTCTTGTGTTCTCGTCCTCCACAAAACGTGAAATTAGGTATTTTCACGTCGTAGTCATCCAGTGACGGCAAACAAATGTAAAACAAGGCGTGATGGAGGTGCAAAGTTGTTGTTTTTCCATTCTTAACTTATTTCTTTTTTTGCCGTTCTCGTTCACGTCGCCGTCGTCGTTGCTTAACTCCTTAAGATCCAGACAAGCCTGGAAAAATTTGACGTTTGGGCCGTACAGTCTGTCTTGTTTGTTCTATGACTATGACGAGTGACAACACACGTAATGATTATAGCACATAATACTGTTGAACACAAACATTTCAGCTAGCATCACCTATTATTTGGACCGATTATGTTGGACTGACCAAAACATTCCAAAATGATCGGCCCTGTTCGATGTCAATCTGTCCCAATACGCTACAGGTGCATTTCACCAACATTTTCATGACTCGAAGGGGACCTTGTTACCAGGGTTATCTCCTCCTGAGAACGATGCTGCTCGAACGGTAGATGATTTAACCTTTTACAGTTTTATTTCTCACGTTGGAAACTGGTATTGCGTCCTTAGGTTGTGGAGAAACTTTGCAAAGGATTGAACATTCCTCAGAAGTACAACATATTCAGTCTTTTTGAGCAGTGCGGTACAATAGAGAAAAACATTGAAGACAGAACCGTCCTCGCAGATGTTTTGTCGAAGTTTGAAAAGTGAGTATTGACTGTGCACAGTCCCTTTAATTATATAGTAATTATTTTTTTGTTATAGCTATAGCTATCAGCACCGTACAAGTCAACTTTGTTTAGTTTTGCCAGCTACTTTTCATGTAACTTTTACATTAGCGGCGACCCAAAATTTATCTTCTGACCGTTATCACTCAAAGTTAGGGAGGGATGAACTAGTAAAAACCATTAGGCTGAACAGTTTCTCCAGAACCCTGATTGAATCCTTTAGTTATTTGCATCCGTGCCTTGTTTGGTTTTTGCTGTGTTACTGAAATGATCCTTCACTGTCTTTAGTGATCATTTTTATATTTCACTCAAGTTGGATTCCAGTTTCTAATGATTGAATTTGGTAAAAGTTTGGTGTCCACTGACGAGTAGCCTGGGAGCAAGCTCTTTATTTAGAGGATGTGGTAAGACGTCTCGCGGGAGCGGCACGCAAAAGGACTCGCTCGGATTGCTTCGCACGCCACTCCAAATGCAGGGCTTTCTCGCAGGCTTACTGACGATGGATTCAGTTCACTGATTATCGTTTCTGATTTCAGGTATAAGGCGTTAGGCTTAACGGAAGCTGGGTACACATGGAAACTCTTCTTCAAGATTTTTTGCTTTCTTGAACCAGAATCAGTGGAACCAGATAGCGTTGAATATGGATTTCTCTATGAACAAGTAAGGCTTTCGGTTGTGTCGTTATCTGTGTTAACGTTTGTGATTTGTTGGGTATACACTTCGTAACTGTTACAGGAAAAATTCGTTTTCAGTTTATACTAGTATCCAACCTATTTCTTTTCAGAATTTCTCCCAGCACTTTCTCTCGGAGCTGTGATATATTCCAGCGACTTGTATGCGTAAAATGTAATTTTACCTTATCAGGCTCAAGTGTGATAAACATCAATTTTGTCCAAACAGTTTCAATACGTCGTCAATCGAAAAGGCTATGAGAACTAATAAAATCACCTCTATTGGGAAAATGTTTTGGTCTTTTATAAAATCCCCTCAAGTAATTGTTTGAGGACTGCCTCGTACCCAGACGTCTCCCTCTCGTGGTTTTGTTACAAAAAAGTTATGGTGAGTCCTGAGACTCAACTTGTGAAATGAAAGTATACTTTTTCCATTGTAAAGCACAACAAAGACTAAAAGAAACATGTGTGGTTAAGCAACAGCCACAAGAACGGCTACAAAAATCACACAAACAGGATTTTCTACATCTTCAGACCGACCGATCGATCTTTGCGTCCTACGGGACGCATGCTGTCAATTATTTTGAGTCTTTGGGGATTTTTATGCGTCAGGGACGTAGGACGCAGAGCTAACAAAATCATTGCTCTCTTGATCATTGCTCGTCTTTCTCCTTCCCATAGTCCTTTGCGTTTTGCGCTTGCCTCTGCGTGAAAAACGGAAAACGAAGCTCCTGAGGAGGAGGAGGAGGCAGGTTTAAGGAAATGTATGGAAATCGGTTTAAAGAATTTGTACGTGGATATTGGAGCTTAATGGTTTAATCCTTGTGCCTTTGTTTCTTATTAGGCTTGTGACTCCATAATTCTTGGTAAATACCCTGCTCCGGATACAACACTCTACTTACTGGCTGCACTCCGACTTCAGTTTAATGAAGGAGACTACAAACCGGGAGCCTGGGTGTAAGTATGAAAATCTTTATTAGAGTTCAACTCAGTCCCAGCCTATTGGAGAAGGAGTTAAGCAGTTACCTCAGTCTTCAAATGCTGTGGTTTCTGATTGGTTTAAATTACGTCTCGCTAATTTTTTATCCAATCAGAATTCACTTGTGGTCTGCTCAAACTAGTTCTTCTCAAGACACGAAATAAAGCAAATTGTTCAGAATTACGCATGACAAAGTGAACTTCATTTGCTACTATCAGATTCAACGATTTGCCAATGTGCAATTAACCGAGCGAAATAGCCCTACCTCCAGAGACGGTTTTCATAATATTTAGGACGAAATAAATCGCTTCTACGGTTTGACAAAGCTCCTCGGTGAGTCGTGGCTTCGTCGAGCGATTGTCAATGATTTATGAAAGGGAAAAAGTCCTTTGTATGAAGTGTATGCGAAAATTACCACGAATTGCAAAATTTTCACTCTGGGTTTACACGGTTCTTTAAATACTTTGGCGCACAGTCACCCCAACTCGCCTCCATTCCGTTAAGGTAAGGAGCTAAGTTCAGGGATAAGGGGTTACAGCCCAGCTATATTTGAAATGCTGCTTCTTTTTTGTAGCTCTGATCTTGACTCCGTCTATCCTCCTGGAAAACTAAAGCAGAAAGTTAAGAAAGAAAACAACTCTATAACAAGGGATCGCACTTTCAGCCTCAAGGTATATTTAGGACATTAACATCAGCCAAGTTATCCGTCTACAAATTCTATCAAAGTGATATGACTTAAAAGAAAATACGCACGAATTCACGCGGCAAATCTTCGCATTTTTTCTTTTTTCAGGTTTGTTTTTTTGGTTAGGTGACATGGGTTTGTGAAGATTGTACCTGTTTAGATCAGATTATGTTTGCTTACCGTAAAATTCCGAATGTATAAGCCCCCAAAACGCAAAAAATCCTCCGTTAAATTGCCCCTCCAAATAAAAGCCCCCCGGGGGCTTGTACGTGGAAAATTGCCCTCAAATACAAAGTAAAACAAAGCAAAAACGGTAAATTTACGTCCGACTATAAGGCTAGCCCAATCGATTTCCCTCCGTAGATAAGCCCCTCCGTATATATAAGCCCCTCAAAAAGGGTCTTTGAAAAATATAAGCCCCGGGGCCTATTTTCGGAATTTTACGGTATTTCTTTAGCCGTTTTCAATGATTTTTGAGCAAACAGCTACATATTTACACTCGTACCTCTTTACAACGACCATAGAGAGGAGAAGTGATGAAGTCACCAAAATAAGAGAGATTAGAGCCCCGTGCGAACGGACGCAACATTGTTGGCCAACAACTCCCAACATTACTAGAAGTTGTTGCTTCCATTTGCAAGTAGCTTAAAGTTTGACCGATTTCAAACGTACTTTGCGCAACAACTCCCAACAACACGCAACAACATGTAACAGGGTGTGCAAACGGACGCATCATCCAACAATATTGGGAATAGTTGAACAACGATTTTAAGTCCGTTTGCACTTACCATAAGGGTCACATTTACGGCATTCGGCAAAGGCAGACTCAATTTGAGAATTTCACCAAATAGAAAATGAGCAGCAGTGATGAAAAAAGTCTAAAGCAGTTCTTATGGATGAAAACAACGTGAAACTGCGTATTTTTTGAAGAGGAAAAGAACAGTTAAAATCAAGCAAAAGGAAAACTTGGTCACGTAGCAAAAATTCGCGTTTGCCGGTTGCCGTAAACGTGACTCTCTATTACATGTTTGGCGTTATGGGATAGGTTATGTCACACTGGACGATTCGTAACAACGATTTTAAGCGCAACAAAGTGTTGTAATGCTGGAACAATGTTGCAACCATTCGAAACAATTTCGCAACATTACAATGTTGCAACGCTGTGTTGCGCTAAAAATCGTCGTTGCGAATCGTCTCGTGTAACATCATCTTTGAGGCTCGCCGTCACCAGTATGGTTGCTTACGCACCCTAATTTGAGGTGTTAGTTGTGTTATAGAATTTATTATGGAAAAGGATATTACTTGAAAGTGCTTTTGTGGTGCAATTTTTTTTGACGAGTTGTTGATTTTTTTTCTCATAGGGCACAATAAGGAAGGCAGTGTCCCCATTTAGATCTGGTAAGTGCTCCTAAATGACATGCGCATTTCAGTCCTAATATTTCTCTATCGTGATTGATTATCTAGAGTGACAACCATTCGAGATTGACAAGCTCATTCTCTCTTGAGATGGAATAAGTCATTGGTTAAACCCAGTTATTCTACTTACGGGCTTTTTTCGCAATGGATTCTTGGCTGACAATACTTAAGCCGTCTGTTCTTCAATGTCTTTGTCAGCTCACTCTACTGTAGGCTCTATCGAAGTTGGTTTGTGTATCAGCAGCGTTCAATTTCAAAGCACATTGCCTGGTAATGGGTGAGGTTTAGGGGGTCCGCAGTCTCCCCTCTTCCACAATCACGTAATAAGAAGCAAAGTACTAATATAGGACAATTTCAACAGTGTTCACTAGTATGCACCCCTACTCCCTCTGTCAAAAATGATTTATTTATTCTCCCCCTAAAGTGTCCTCCTTAAACGCCTTCTGTTCATTTGTTATTTAGCAGGAGGAGCAGAAAATGAAACCGAGAATACTAAGAAAGCTACTGAAGAAGAACTGTCCTTCATCAAGAGTTCCATTTGCGAACAGTGGAAGAGAATCGGGGTAGGAATAACATAATATTATGACAATAACTTCTGTATTAGGCAATACCAAAGATGGAATGAGTATTAGAATAGTAGTTCGAAGGCCAATTTTGAGGTGATTAATACTGAAGACTAAGATTTTATTGGTGTGGAAGCGTCTTCAAAATTTTCCGAGGTTTGTATGAAAAGATATAGATATAGATATAGATATAGCATTTTTCTCTGGAAGGCGAACCACCATAAAATCGCAGTGTTAAAAGTTTAAAGCCGAAAAATTATCAAACGCATCAGTTGTATAATGATCTGTCAATCTCAGATATTTCTCTCTTGGGTTTCATGCCAAGATTTTTGCACGAGATGCGTAACCCCGAGCCGCGAGGGGCCTGTTCACTTAAGAAAAATCCAGCTGTATTTCAGAATTCAGCCAAATTCAGCCACTAGGAAATGCCACAAATTGAGTGAAGAAAATCGCTTACATCATCCTAGGAACATTTTATTATTTAATACAGCAAATGGTAAAGATTAAGTAATTTAAAATTGATTTCAATGTTTTAAATGTGTTCGGCCTATTAGTTTCCCAAAGTTTATTCTTGTAAACTGGTAGCTGCGAATTAAATTGTTTTGTCTGTCGTAAGTCTGTGATGTTGTTCTTAAAGAAACTCCTTCCTTTTAATAAACGTTTCGTTTCTTAGCGAATAATTCGCAAAAGTAGTGCATTTGTTTCTTTTATGACTGTTATGGTTTTTCTTCGAGCGCGGGCTTATTTCATCCAGACAGTTGCGGGTAATCTAGTAGCGTAGAGTTTTATAGAAGTCAATGTTCTGAGACAATAAGTCGACTGTTTCGTTTCTCAGGGTATGGACCAAGAGCAAGCTCAGAAGCAGTACATGGAAATATTGAGAAGCTGGCCGGGATATGGGTCAACTCTGTTTGATGTAGAGGTAACAAATAGTACCTGTTAGACAACCCGAAATTGTGGCTCGTATAAAGATTTGAAGAAGCTGTCATGGCCATGGTAACGTCATTGGGAATGGCTCTAAAAGGGCTATTAAGCCCCTTCTAAAATACTACCTATAAGTCAAGGTTTAGTGCTCAGGAACGTGGAGAAGATAATTCTGTATTTCGACTCGGGGAAGGTCTGCCACATCCACCCTAAAAATTTGTAATCGGTTGACCTGTAAACACAACAGGATATTTTTGTGGCACCCTCTTCCTCATCCTATCCCCCTCCTCCTCCTCCTAACCCTATCCTCCTCCCAGGGTGTCCAGTTCCTATTTTTTCCTATTTTTTGAGCCTATTCCTATTTTCTCCTATTTTTAAAGTAAAACCTCCTATTTTCCCTATTTTTTAGCTGGTGAAGACAAAATTTGTAACAAAATTGAAAATGGAATTATAGTTGTATGTGTTTTTGAGTGAAATTTATCATAAAGCAAGTAGCATGTTGACTTTGATGTTCTAATATTAGTAAAAATGACAGTTATGTTTGTTCTTTCCATGACCTCTATTGCCTATTAGAGTTCTGTTAACCTTTTTTTTTTGTTACTCCTTGTATAATTTTCTCGTGCACCTGCATGTATTGTAAGAAGTGTTATCGTCCTCATGACTATTGAATATTAGTGAAATCCAACTAGTGGTCTATTATCAGTGCTGCGTGCTGATTGGTTGAACTACTACTTGGCTATATGTTATAGCCCACCAGTAGCGAAAAGTGGGGGCTTTTTGGCGGCAAAAAAGGATTAAAGTCTAGCTTTAACTGGGTAAAATGTTTTTATTCTCGATATTTTTGACCAACTAGTTGGATTTTACTAAAACAATTATTCCTCTCGCCCTCATGGCCTCTGAGTCAATAGCCCATTCGGCCGCTATTGACTCAGAGCCCATTCAGGCTCGAGGAATAATTGTTAAATATTTTGCATAGCCCACTGAAACTGCGTTTCAGTATCTGTACATATTATATATATTTTTTTGAAGCCTCGCTCGCTTTTATGTTCATCTTTGAAACTAAAAACAGGATCAAGTTGTCCCCTCACAACACAGGCCAGATAAATCATCCAATCAGCTTCTTGTTTAAAAAACCAATCACTAGGTGATTCTGGATGCTACTAGCCTAAATTTCATCCGATTACTTCGAGTCGTTATTACTCCCTCAGTAACGACGTTGAGAGGAGAAAACGACTCGAAGCAATCGGATGAATTTCAGGCTAGGATGCTACATGAAAAGAACAGACTAAAGTTTAGTTTACGGAAGCAGCTCTCTTGGTGAGCCCTTGTTAACAGCTATACCTAAGCAACTGGTGAAGGATCCAATATTTTGGTTGCAAAATCGGTCTTGCAGTCATGGCTAAGCAGAGTGTTATGTTCTTCTTAGAACTTAACCATGACACGCTCACAGTCTGGTACCAAATGAGCCAGTGCCATTTTGCATACACCGCGGAGAGCCCGGTTCCGTACTTAAAATTATGCGGTCTTTTGACTCAAACAAGCATATTCTCAACCAGCCACCGATTGCAGATTAATGGAAGGAAAGCTTAACATAGTACTTTTTTCTATATCCTTCAACGACCACTCAATCGTAAGAAATTTTTTATCCTAAGAAATTTCACTCTTCAAAGCTTTTGAAAGAATTGCCGTCAACTTGAAGGGATTTTTATATGATCACCTTTGATTATTGAACCACGCTCGACCTGTAGTCAATCATATCATTCTGATTTAATACACAGCGTAACTGAGCCAATAAACTAAACGTTACTCATCATTTTCACTCCTTCTTAGCCGCCAAAGTTGGTCTAAATCCTGTGAACATAGAATCTGAGGACTCGTAGCCTTTATTATAACCCTTATGGGGTGCAGGGAAGCTATCTTTGTCGACAAAAGTACTTTTGATTTTCCTATTTTTCTCCTATTTTTTAATGCAAAGTTTCCTATTTTTCCTATTTTCTCAATCCTGAGTTTCCTATTTTCCTATTTTTTTGAGCAACCATGCCGTTGGACACCCTGTCCTCCTTCTCCTCCTCTTTCTCTCCCTCTCCTCCTCCTCCTCTTCCTCCTCCTCCTCCTCTTCCTCCTCCTCCCCCTCCTAACCCTATCTCCCTCCTCCCCTCCTCTTCCTCCTCTTCCTCCTCTTCCTCCTCCTCCTCCTCCTCCTCCTCC
>CALNXI010002141.1:42504-78926 GCA_942486025.1 Porites evermanni
CTCAGCAACAGTCACTCTGTTTCCCATATGTTACTTATCACAATTGAAACACTTAGATATGAACGCAATTGTCTTAGGAAAGCACGCGAGGTGCCCCTCATTCATAAAGCCAAAACTATTGAGTCTCTGAGAATTAAAAAATCGTGACGAACTATAGTCATTATGTAATCCTTACCATGTAACTTCCGTTTATTATTTTACAGTAGTATATATTCTGTTTATTTATGTTTTTTCCTAATAAACCTGATGAAGACTGGTATTATCTAGTCGTATTAAATATTGTATACCTTAGCCTTTTTCACATTGTTTCATCAGTCTTTGCAGAAGTCTTTTTGACTTTAATTGTATGAAAGAAACATTTCGCGTCAATTCCCAGCACGCGAATGGCAAAAGAAAGTACAGTTGTAAAAAAAAAAGAATCGATGAGCTGGGCCCAGTCAAAGGAGGCGGGAACAGAGGCGGGTCAGGGGCGTGGTAAATTACTGTCCGTCGATTGGCTCACAAAATCGAGCCCAGGTCTACCGGTGTCGATCGCCTAGCATTAAAGGTAGGTCAGCACTCGTTAACATCCGTCGAAAGGCCCTCTTATCTTCGGTCGGCTTTCGTAAACATATGACGTCACGCTCGCCTCGAAGTGTAATATGTGATTCATCTGCACTTCGATCGTCTATATCCGACTTGTTTGATTTTTGGTGAGAGATTTTGTCCCACTTTTAGGATCATTCCTCAATTGATTCCAATCAATTCAAACAAGAAGATGTCACTGCCTCCTTTTAAAGGATGTTTTGATGTTTCACGCCCCTTCTTACTCCGCTGGGAAAAGGACCTTTCAGTGGATGCTACTGAATAACATCCTTTGAATGGCCCCAGATCACCAGGCTGTGTATCTAGGTGACAATTATACATTATCACTTTCCTTATTGAATACATATACAGCGTAAAAATCGCCATACTTATATTTCACACTTGAGGAGAAGGATCAATATTGTTATTTATTATCCCACTATTATGTCATTTTACCATATAAGGTCAAGAGAATGTGCATAATATGAGGCTGTAATAATAATATTATTTAATAATATTTCTGTCTGATTTCGTTAAAATGACTGGTTACTAGGTTTTCGCCTGGCGCCGGGCACAGCCCGGCACCAGGCCAGTCCAGTGTCCAAAAAATAGGAGGCTTGCCATCTTGGTCGGTTTAGCTGGATAGCCCAGGGACTGCCCTAACAGTGGGTGTGTGGATCAGGCCAGAGGGCCAAAACTAGTGGGGTAGGGAGGGGGCTATTTTGACACAACCCCTTCAGTAACCAGCGGTGTTCACTAGAGGCTTTGACTGGCAAGTTCCTTGTTCTTAATTTGCCCTAGCCACTGAGCTGAATCAGGCCTCAGCTGAGAATGATAATGTTAATGGCGTTAGTCTCTATTTTTATATTTTGCACGCATGGTCCCGCCTCGAATAGCCTTGCTAGCTGCAGGCAATACTTCTGTAAGTTTATGTGTTTATTAATAAAGTTTTGTTGTTGTTGTTGTTGATAATTCTGTCAGATTTATTTATTTATTTACAAAAAAAAATTAATGGCAAATGCGTGTTCTTTTAACCATTTAATTTGTTTTCTCATTTGGTATTTAGAAAGGCATCTGTTCAACTGAAGTGCCCCATACAGTGGCGGATCCAGACCTTCAGATAAGGGGGGACCCGTTTATCCAGACCCCGAGATGGTGGGGGGGGGGGTCTTCAAAAAAAATTTTTTTTGCCCTTCGGGCCTCAGTTTGGTCTAAAAACAAGGGGGCCCGGGGCCCCCGGGCACCACCTCCTCCTCCTCCTCCTCCTCCTCCTCCTCCTCCTCCTCCTCCTCCTCCTCCTCCTTCTCAACATCATCATCATCATCATTAACATTATTATCACCGTCATCTCTTTTGTAGACGAAAGATCTCAATCTTAATCCTGAACTTTGGCTCGGTGTGAGTTTCAAGGGTGTGGCTTTGTACAAGCGAGGAGACGTCAGACCACAGTGTCAGTTCAGTTACGAAAAGTAAGTTATTAACTTTATCTCAGCCAACTTTGCCTTTCAAGGCGTGGCCTACGTATAAACGCCGCGGCCGCTATGAAAAACGTCCAGCTATCCCAATATTTGGCCTCGTTGAATGGTAACGTACCTGACCGATGGTTAAATGAAACACTCCACTAATGAAGACGTTATAATTATGTTGATACCGATTTTTGCTCAGAGTACGTAATATTGTGACAACGTTAAATAGTTACAGTTGAACTTCTCTACAACGGCCACCTTGAGGACAGAAGAAAGTGGCCTTTATAGAAAGGTTGAAACAAGAGTGAATGTATGGATTGTCCGCCAAGAGAGGTGGCCGTTCGACTGTATTTCAGATAATTGCTGTGATCCCTGAACTAGTTTCAGTGATCGTAGCGGTCATAGGGAAGTGAGGATTCAGACAGACAACTCTAGGTTTCTGTTTCTTTGAGGTGTCCTCTTAATGAAGGTGTTTGTTTAGCCTGTGTACAGCCGCCTCCTCCCCTCAAACCTTTGACGTTGTTAAGAGAGTTGACTTTACAACTTTAAACATAAAGGTAAATTGAAATATATTGAGATCTTCAAATTGAAAAAGCCAGGATGTTTTACTGATGTGGCCTCTGTATGTAAGACAGTTTTAAGATTTCTTCTCTTTTGCCTGTAGACAGAAACGTCTTCACATTGCTTTAGTCTTTTAGATTTTAGGACACATCTTCCAAAACAGAACATCTCTTAAAACCCTCACCTAATGGTTTTTTTTTCTCGTTACAGTATTTTATCATTTGGAGCTCCCGCGGCTAATGTGTACAAAATCATTGTGGATGGTAGAGATCCAATGCTATTTGAGACTTCCCAGGTGATGTAGCTTAATTACATTCGTTGTATTCTGCAAATCCTTTTACATTACCCTGGGTACCAGAGGTTTTTTTCTCGCGTGCGACGAGGAGCTTCGTCGTCCGCAGGCCGAAGACACGAGCGGCGAAGTTTTTCGCGGGTGTCACTTTTTAAGACTCAACCGAAACCGGAAACCGCGCATGAAAAGCCTCTGGCACCTAGGGTACTTTTACATTTCACAGAGTCGCGAAGCTTGTTGCAAGCTGTGGCTACTTTTCAACACTTCAGTGACGAGTCAGTTAAGCCTGGTTTTCATTAGATCCGACTGCGATCACTGAAGAAGGTCCAGCGATCTGAGCTGTTGTAGTAATCATATGGAAAACAGCCTTGAAATACCGCTGAAGTCTATCTTAGTTTCCTCGTTGTAACGGTCGCTTTGTTCGTTGAAGGGTTTTCCATTTTAATATCCTGGATGCCAGAGGCTCTCCGCGCGGGGTATTTCGGTGTTTGTGTCGGCCGAAGGCCGAAGCCGCGAGAGTGATTAAAATCGCTATTAAAGCAGTAGTGGTGCGACCGCTGAACTTTTTTATCAAATCCTAGAGATGGATCGTAGCTATCGTAAGTTATCATATGGTAACGATGTATATTTAATTTAGTTCTCTTCTGATTGGTTGAAAAAGTTGCACGTGATTTTTTTACCAATCACAAAGAATAGGAATACATCGTTTTCACTCACGTGGCCAGCAGCTGTGCAAATTCTTTGGGGAAAAAAGAACGTTTTTACATGAGAACAATAGACCTTTTTACCGATACGGTGGCCATGTTGAATTAATTCGATTTAAGGAGTATTATAGGATGCCCAGGGGGCATGAGCACGTTTCGTTTGTATTTTAGAGCGCTTTTCGGGACATTTTTTCTTTTTTTTTTTAGAATAAGATTGTAATGGGGAAAAAAGATCCTTGTACCGTGTTTGGATGTAATAATGATCACCTTTTTCCCGAGAAATATACAATGTAATTGTGCAATTTAGTGAAAGTGACTCTGTTGAACGACGTTTCTGCTCTGTGGTCTACAGGTCATTGAGATTGCCAAGCTGATGAAAGCCTACATCAATCAAATTGTGAAACTACGGAGAGCAAGCTATTACAGTCAAGCCTCATCAGAAGCATCCGACTCGTTCATGTAGTTAGAATAAAGACAAAAGTAATGTCATGTGATACCCTGTAGCTGTTCGTTGAGAAAAAAAAAGTTGGGTTATATGTAGACGAAAATTGCAAATAGTACCTGAAAATTATAGTTATAAATATCAGTTAATAGCCCTGTACATGAGTTACATAACTTTAAAGACGAGCAAAAGCTTTATCAAGCGAAAAATCCTAGTAGTTTAGGTTTGATAAAACAAAAAGTTTTCTTAAAGGCCTTCTGAAGATTTCCCGTATACATCCGGTTATTCTTTTAATTTTCCTTACTTTTTGGATCAAGTGGCCATAAACAGTTGCATTTGAAAAATTACATTTTATCAGATTTATAAATAATCCTTGAATTGACTTTTTCCCTTCATGGTCGTTCATAAGATTCTTAAACATCATAATTTTAAAAGACAAAGATCGAACTTGAGAGAGCGACAGAAACGGAGCCCACAATAATTCTATGTCGTTCTGGTGCCAATTTTTGACATTATTAATCGTAAATTGCTAAACATAATAATGAAAAAGACGTTAAAGATGTCTAAAGCTGAGGAAACGCTCAGCCGTGTGAAAAGTCCCTCCTTGCGCAGTGCGTGGAAAACTATATTTTAAAGCCAGCTTCGAATAAACCACTCATATAAAATAATATTTTGATAATAAGAATTTACACACCCGCCAAAGGTACGTAAGTTCGTTGATAATCCTTTTGTGATAAAAATCCGATTTACCACATGTATAATGAACAATATAATAGTAAGTTCTTTAAGAAGTGATTGTATAGCCGCTGGTAAATTTGTAACAAATAACACAAGCCATTATTTTCAGTAATCTCTTTTATAGGGGACAGGGCTATTCAAAGGTAACTGTAGAAGGTAATTCTTTAGACTACAGAACGAAACCATTGCAGGAATTAATTAGTGAATTTAATATAACGACAGAAAACTCGTCATATCACAAAGATGCTGTTCAGAATGAATCTTTGAAAAGACGAGTTTCTTTGTCTCGCGCTTGTTCATTTCAATGCTGTCGGTTAAATGGCACGAACAAGTGATTCTAAAAATTCCCCGTGGACGGAAAAAGCCGTGTTTATTGTTCACTTTAGACGTCAAATCGTTACCGACTTTGTAATTTTTTTTTGTCCCTGAAAATTATTAGTTTCGGTTGAGAATTTTAGGCGGATTATAGTACAATGCAAGACTTTTTTCCATCATTAATTTTTCACTTCCTTAGTTAAGAAGATATTCTTTGTAGTTTTGTAAACTTTTGATTATCTGAGTAGACAAGCCCCTGTCATGTTGCTGATCAAATGTAAACTCCCTTTACAGTACATTCACTTGATGACTATTTGCTCATCATTCACTAAAAACAGTCGTTTCTTCGTTTGGTTGTTGTTGTTCTCGGCCTATTTTCCAGTTTTCGGATCTTTGCATTCTTCAGAGTGAAACTGGTATTTCCAGACAAACTTCCTTCTAAGACGAGCCATGGATATGATTTCATTTTACATTCGTTGTGTAGCAGCTTAGGAAGTAAATGTAAGAGTTAAATTTGGATGACTCTCCACTGTAAAACCGATCATGAAAGTGACAAATTCCTTCTTTGTGACAGCGAAAATCATTGCCGGCTCGTTAAATGTAAACTATAGTTGCAAAGGTGGGTTTCCTACTAAGATCTGAAAAGACTGAAATTTGTTGTTTTGTTGTGTTAAAGAAATATTAAGGGCTAAATGTTTCTAGAGAGAGAAACTGCTAGAAGACGTATCATCCTCGTACCATGTGTCTTTTTAGTTAAGATACAAAGGGGTTGCATTTGGGCTTAAAATTAAAATACCTCTTACTAGCTCTAGGATCTTCCTAGCCTAGCCAACCGAGAGAAACGAACAGACTGCCATCGCATTCCCTTAGGGTTGTCGCGCGGTCAACATGCGAGCGAGCGAGGCAAACAGGCGAGGGAGATGTAGCATGCTCCCCCTTGCGTCAATCCCTGGGAGAAGGAGTGTACTAGGAACTAAAGACTACATGGAGATAATCTAGCAGAAAAATACGGTCTTGAAGTTCGCCGAAAAATGTGTGCAAAAAAAAAGTTGGTAGAATAAAGAAAGAAAGTTGTTCCGCTTTTTTGGATCTTTCTAGTGCATTCTCTCTTGTGCTGGGATAATTCCCTCGATGCAAACAGCTCCTAAGTTAGCTCGGGTTTAAAGATTATACATGTATTTTGCTTTTCTGTAGGTTAATATACGTATTAAATTCATGATTTATTGCTTGTAAGTGCAAAATACGTTTGTAAAGAAAATTCCCAGATTGCTGTGCAACTGAAAACAAAATACGCATATGGTGTTCGTTTCTTGATTTAAGAATCCACAAAGTAAGGTGGAAGAAATATGCCATTTGTGTATTACCAGCGCTTAATTTTTGGTTAACTATTTTAATTCATGCGACATTTTATTGTATTTTTGTATTTAAATAGTCCCACCTGAAATCTATTAATATAACGATAGTAATAAATGAAATTGAAATTATAAATCTAAGTGTTATCTCTAACCTCATAAGATACAAACCTGATGTCTTGTCCCTAAATTCAATCTGTGCACAAAATCCTACAGTGTGAACATTAAAATGCAGGCGCTATTTACAGTGATACTGTCTTGTTACTGCTTGTTGTACTGTTGTTTAGGGTACTGGCTGGAACTCTTAAGTCTGTGTTAATCTGGGATCAGGCCAAATTTTAGCAGCTTTCGTATATATAATGATTTATTCACTTATGTGGTTGCGTTAAGATTGGCCCTGACTGACTGTCTTCAAATCCCCCATAACGCACTTCATTTTCCTCAGTTATTGTTTTCAAATGTGCTTGGAAATATGCAGTACTCACGATTTGAACCCAACAGCTTATGCAAATTTGGGGACAAATACCCTGTGACCATGCTCCGTAGTTGGGGAAAAAGGCCAAAAAAAACACCTCGGCGAGTCAGACGAACTGAGCGGTAGTCTGACATTTTCTCCACAGCAGAGCATGGTGCCAGAGGGCATACAGACCCTTACAAGCCTATGATGCCGCGGCCAAAACACAAACTTTGAACGGATGAAACTTAACACAAACTTAAAAGGTCCCCTTTTTTTACCATTTTATACGGAAAAGGAACCCCTTTCATATACCTTCTATTGAAAAATGGCACTCCTTTGACATACCTAGTTGAGAACTTTGCATCCCTTTAACTTCTGTAAATGCACCGTCTTTAAGATATGAATTAATCAAAAAAACAGAGCGTTTCTTCAACTTTTTCACAGCCAGAAAGTGCATTATTAGCCCTCTTGTGCCTATTTACAGAATGAAGTGACAGAGTTCCGTTCCATTCCATTTGCTTCAAATTATAACATCCCTTCCCTTTCACATACCTGAAGCCTTAAAAAGACATCCCTTTTAGGTGGAGCCTCTCCGTATAGGCCATTAAAGGGAGTACCTCTCCCACCCCCCCACCCCCCATCACCTCCCGAGACTCAGATCTAAGTAAGTTACTAATGCCATGCAACCTCATTCCCAGGGTTCTTTCCAAATTGTTCCCTGGAGCTCACTTGTTTTTCTTGTGACAGTTCTGTTCAAATCTCTTTTTTTTTCATGGTTTTAGTTGTAGTGTATAATTCTGTTTATATTTTGTTGTAAAAATTTAACTGAGAGAGCCCAATTCCTTATAAGCCGGGTGGCTTCCCTTGGGCTTCCTTGCCGTTAGCTTTTTTTTTTTGTACATCATTATGGCAAACAATAAACTGAACTTAACTGAACTTGTTGTGGGGTTAGCAAATCTAGCTTGTCCTTGCGAGAACAATGGAAGCAGAAGCTTGGATCAATGGTCCTGATAAGTAAAAAAAAAAATTAAAAAAAGCAAAAAAAAAAAAGGGACTCCTCCATTTGGATTGATTTTGTTCTGGAGCCAATCAGACCCTAGCAGGGACTATCTTTCTCTCTCTAGCCCTTGGGGACGAGGAGGAGAGAACCCTGGGACCAAGGTTGGAGGCTATCTTCTGTCGGCATCAATGCCAGCACCACTTACTGCTCTGCAGTCTGGTGTCCAACTTAGGGGTTACTCCCAGACAATTTGGGTGGGCTTGTACATCACACTCCTTGAAACTCTTACTCTAGATCAAAATGTGTAATTTGTGATACCCTATTTCAGACCTGACCTACTATTTTACTTTGATGCAGTAAAAACCTTCATATAAGAACCTAGGTTTTTCCAACTTAGCCCAAATAGGTTCTTATCGAAATGGTATTTAGTGGGATTTTAGGCTACTTAGGTTCTTAATTTGATAGGGGCACTAGAACCAACACAGATAAGTACTACTGGGCACATGTAATATGGAATATGTTGCTGTATTAAATAATTACCTATAATACAGTTTAGGTGATAACCATACAGTAAGTCTATCTTTCCAAATTGCTAGCATGCATGTTTTTCATGCTACAGTGTCCATAAAATGCTGTGTTGGAGAAGACATGATATGGTTTTCATTTTGGTTCATGTATTTGAATCTTACTGACTGAAACCTAGACTAAAATGTTTTTTTCTGTATCCTTTGTCATCTGTGTCTTCATTTTTGTAAACTGAGAACCTATTGGAAACTTTAGGCAAAATAGGTTCTATGTAAAGGGGGCTTAAAATGAAAATTTTAGCCTAGCAGGTTCTTAAATTTTAGGTTCTTATACACGGGGTTTTACTGTACTCTGTTTCAGACCAGACTTTGGCAGGGTGCACAGCTCACTCTGAGAAATGTTCCCAGCAACCAAACAGCTGCTCGATTTGCATTATCATTTGAGGTTCAAATTACTCAAAGGGCATTTTTTAAGAGATGAATAAAAATAAAACAAAACCCCCACACAAATTCTAGACCCCAAACCATACCCCAGTTAACAGCATCAGGGTGGCTAGAATAATATTATGACTTGCCCAGCCCAGAAGTCCAAAAACCACACTTACCATCCTTCAGCAAAATTTTTAAACAAATGCCTTCAGTTTATAAACAACCTTTGTCAAAGCAAAAGAAATACTGTTCACTGTGGTAAAATATATCCAGGTTTAACTCCTTCAAATTCAGAAATTCTATCAGTAAAGATATAGAGGCACTTATTTGTTAACATCCTCCCATAGTCTACAGTTTAATAATTCCTCCTAACATTAGAACATAATCTTCCAAGAAATACTAAAGATAACCCCCAATCTTGTGGAAAACATTAATTTCCACAAAAAATCATATTTGCTCTCTAATAAGAAGCACTGATGTTAATCTTTATTTCCAAAAAATTTGACTGTGATTAGACCTGACCTAAAATTCATTACATAATTTCCAGACCAGATCACTGATTAACTTCACCATTCTAGAAGGGGTTCAGAATAATCAAGGTACACTTTTTAAGTAAAAATTTTATCTCTCTACTGCAGGTCATGTCAGCCTTTGGCTGCACCATTTCAACCTGCGATAACAAATAAAGTATATTATGCTATGCCATGTCACATAATGTTCTTGTAAATACTCACACACATGCAATTTTGCTGACAGTAACAAGGCCTTATATATCATCAACCCCACTTTACAAACACTGGTTACCTGCCTACTGTCTATTTTCATTGTCACTATCAAGCTAATTGTAGACATTGTACTATGTTAAAATTATGACAGATTTCTAAAAGAGTAGACATGTTTGCTATCATGTGTTTTGCATTAAAGCCAACAACAAGTTCTTCTCAAGTGTTGTTCCCTTGGCTTTATGCTGCAGTCTTTGGTACTAGCTTTCTTCCTCTTTGTCTGTTTTAGTATTAATATCAATAAATGATATGTCCGTGACATTTTTAGAGTCCACCAGGAGCATATATGCTTCTGAGTCAGGCAGGTACAAAAGTCAGACTCGATCAACTCGGGGCCGCCAGTCCGGATCAACTCGAATCGACTCGATCCAACTCGGATCGAAAAAAAATAAAAAATAAAAAAATAAAATTGGACTCGGATCAACTCGGATCATAAAAAGAAAAATAAAGTCAGCCGGCATCACTTACCTTTTACCCGCCATTTTGTTTTTTTCTCATGAACTCATGGTTGCGTAAATTAATTTTATTTTTATTCTTGTTAATTTTAATGATACACTAGTGAGCAGCACACATACACTTCCAGTGAACATTTTCAACTTGCAGGGGGGAGAAACCATGCGCGCCCGGAACAATGAAAATTTTCGTACCCAGGGCAAGATTCGAACTCACGACCCTCTGAATACTATATCGGACATTCCAACCACTGAACCAGAGGGGCGCGAGTTCAATTCTTGCCAGGCGAGCATGGTTTCTCCTCCTTCTAAGTTGAAAATGTTCAGTGGAGATGTATGTGTGCTGCTCACTAGTGTATTTGTCGGAAATTAAATTTCAGAAGTCCTGCAGAAAAAAACAAACAGGAATGAGAACCCTCTTCGGTAACTATCTAAATGCAATCAACAGAGCAGGCTTTTGATGCTTTTTTCATAAATAATTCAGTACACTAAAATATAAGCAAATATATACATTCTAGGCGAATGAAACTATCATTTTCTTTCGAGTGAAGCAAATGGTCGAGATTTTACCTTCCTCAAGGACATCTATATCTGTGTCCTTGAAACAGAACACGCTCATCATGTAACGCAACCACGAGTTCGTAACATGATCCAAGAGGAACTAGCACTAGTAAAACAAAATGGCGCCTGATAGCCACGGAGAAAAAGAAAGGATTATCTGGCCTTTTTTACCCTCCAAATTTTCAGTTTGCTAAATTAATTATTTTTTTGTTGTTGATCCGAGTTGATCCGAGTCCAATTTTATTTTATTTTTATTTTTTTATACAATCCGAGTTGGTCCGAGTCGATCCGAGTTGATCAACCCGGACTGGCGGTCCGAGTTAATCCGGTCCCACTTTACCCTCCTATGCAGGCGTTTTTAGGGGAGTACATTTTTCATCCCTCCCCACAAACGCCTGCTCAACCGAAAAAAACATTCCTTTCCCATTGTTTTATTTGCGTGGTAAGTGACCAAGAAACAGTTGTGCAATAAAGTGTTGACAGGCTAAACGCGACTAAAACGTGACCCTACAGTTACCGTTTTCCTTCTTTTCTTTCCTTTGTTAAGGTTATGAAGTGCATGGAGTATTCTAAAATTTGATTAAATCTTATTTTTGCTGCTCTGAATCTAACATTTATTGAAGGTTAGAAAGTTTTACCAGTGTTTCATGCAGATCGAGTAATTATCAGATTACCTTGTGGTCAAGGTCAACTTTCCAGAATTTGGAAAGTAGCATGTGATTGGCTAAGCATGGGAAAGGAATGTTGTCTTCGGTTGAGCAGGCGAGGAGGGAGGGATGCAAAACGAGCTCCCCTAAAAACGCCTGCGTGGGAGGCTAGTCTGACTTTTGTACCTGCCTCTTCTGAGTCTGCTTAAAAAGGACACCTGGTTCCAATGCAGAAATATATTTTTAGATGCTTGGAGCTTCTCTATGTCCAAAGTCAAACTTTCACTAGTTGTTCACTTCTAAGCACGATCTGTAATCGTTGGAATCCTTCTTCGTAACTATAAACCGTTCACTCTTTTCCTCCATCCAAGGTCTTGACCATATTGTGAAACAACCAAGCTTTACTTTGCCCCGCTCTAAAAATGGCAACTTCTTTAAAGTATCCTTTGTAATGCAGTCACTGGATGAAAGAGATTTGTCCACAGGTACCATCTCGAACGCAACACGATACATACTTCCCTGTACTACTTGGGAGGATGCACGCAAAGTTCCACAGATTTTCTTGTATATAAAGTCAGCGCCATCTTCAGTTTCGTTCTTCAAATAAATGTCTACTCCTTGGTCGATATCACACATAACTCCCTCTTCCGGCGACGGACCTACTTCTGATATTCCTCCAGTCATCGTTCCAGCTACTTCTCTCCAATGCGAGAAGTAAAATAATGCGAGCAAAAGGCCAACCAAACGTACCACAGCCATTTTGTCGGTGGTTTATTTTTGGGCCGTCTCAAGCTCAAGTGACGCTACGAATTGTAACCGCGTCTATTTCTTCGACCGCGTCTGTCTGGGACCCGAGGCTTACACATTTTTTGAAGCATTTTAGTGGCATTTTCGCCGGAATTTTTTCCCTCTGACAAACTTAAAATTGACATATTTTTACAAAGAAAAAGATAAGTTCAAAAAAGTCGTGTAGAGGATCATTTTTTTGGAGAAACTGTTATGAGTTTCTGCTTGTGTACAGTGTTAGACCACGAGCGGTCGTCCTTTGTTCCTCTGAACCACACGGGGCGCGCGAAATCATTCTTTCCTGGTGGGGATACAAAAGCATGAAAAGCATAATCAACAAAAGCCTAGGTGGGACCGCATCTGGGTTAATGAGCAACCAAGCATACGACTGCTGTCGAAAAAATGTCCTGAACCCAGACTGAAACATAAAGAAAAAACTCGGATATTTTTTATTCTAGGCGTACTCCTAGTAGCCCCCTTGCAACAAACACAAATGCCGAGGACCTCAATTGATGCTTGAGTGTGATTTCTTGATTTTATGAAAGCTGCAGAAATGGGTCTGCATAGGGTAATTAAAACAAAAAGAGAGATTAGAAGTGTATTTTCTTTTCGGAACACCAGAAAAATACCTCCTCCACACAAAATCCTGATTGGGTCAAATTTCGCGGGAAAATTTACTGTTCACGGGTTTTCATTGGTTTATTTGCGCTGAATGAATGAAACACGATTGACTGTTCGGACAGCGTTGTTTCGTCGAGCAGTTGATCGCAAAGGTGTGTAGGAAGTCTTCCCGTTAACTACCAAATAGAATAGAAAGCCACAACTCGAGTCCTTATCGACTGCGAAAGGGAAAAAATTCCAGGTAAGGTTTTATAGTGGGATGAGTATTTGTCAAGTTCTTATAACGTTCTTTTTTGAGTCACCGCATCCAACACGTCTCGCTCTAAGCGCAGAAGCTTTGAATTACCTACCGGAATTTGAAGCCAAAGTTAAGCTTAAGGATTTTTTATGACCGTTTTCTACGGATGCGATCTTCAACGAGCTTAAACGTAAAGGAAAAGTTTATTTATTTGATAGTACTATCATATCATTCCTGTAAGTAAGCTAATTAAAACAGTTGTTTGCGTGTACAAGTTTGACTTTCACTTTTAGCCTTGGCTCTAGCTTAGACTTTAATAGGTCATCCATCATACTTCCAACATACCGATACGATCGTCCCTCAATTGGCCGCAGTTTTGCATGCTGGGTCTAAATGATAATACTTAAGCTTACAGTTCTTTTCTTTTCTGTTTTGTCAGGGAAAATGTTTTACTCCGTTGATATTTTATCACGAAAAGGAAGGCTTGGTCTCATATGGTAAGCGTTATTTTGTTAATAAAGTTTGCTAATCATATATTTAAACTAGTACTACCAGCATCTTTCGTTTGCGTCGTAAGGCATTTGTTAATTTATTTAACCGTATGAGCTTAAAATGGAAGGCAAGGCTGATCGTACTTCGGATTGGTGATTTGTTTGCCCAGTATTTCGCTTAGACAAATAAATCACCCATCCATATCAACCCGATCAGCCTTGCCTTCAATATTTCAAGGGTTATTCTACATTGCTGATCCTGATCTGCAGCAAGATACGGCATTCACGGGAAGAGGGGGGCGGGGGTGAGGGGAGCTGGGGTATCATAGTATGGGGGATAATTTGCCACAAACAAAATTTCAACAGTGTTTTCTGAATCGAAGATTGGACCCCTCACTAAAAAAATCCTGGATCCGCCCTTGCTATAAACCACTGTACCTGATACAGTATTCCAAGTCTTGTTCTTTTAAGAGTGTTGTCGGTTTTTGATTTGTTTTGTTTGTTTGTTTAGTGAACCGGCAACATTGTTAGTACCATTGTGTATAACTCTTTTACCGTGTTTATTGATGGACTTACCAGAGTTGCAAGCAATATGAGCCTGTGAGACCATACATGAACCTCAAACAGTGAAATTTGAGGTAAAACATGTGAAAACTATGGCACCATGTACTATCGGCACACCACACTAAGTCCTAGATGGAAAAGGACTCTGGCTAAATATAGCATGGCAGACATAATTTATATCCTTGTTCATGGCCCCCGAAAGGCTCAATAAATTATGGGAAGTGGGTTTCCAATATTATTTCCTTTCATCTTGATTGGCAAATCAACAATGGCTTTTTCAACAAGCCAATCCTGGTGCATATCCAAATCCTGGTATACAGGTGGGGCCCAGAACAAGGATTTCAGAGCTGTTACACAGACAGACTTAGCAGAGTTTAGCTTGTCTTTGATGCAGGCCAGCTAGGCTTAAATAACAGCACACAAGATTCAGTCCGGCATGTTCACACTTGTACTTTATTCTGTATTCCCAGTGCAACTGTACCCAGTTCCACAGACTACCCACTGTTTACATTAATTTACTAAACAACATGATTTATTTCTTGCCTAAATGTTTTTTTCATCTAAAGGCTTGCTGCTATTTATGGGGAAACAAAAAGAGGGATGACACATCGTGAATACAGAAAAGTCAACATTTGCAGAGCATGGTATGTATTATACATTTTTGTTCTAAAAAAATATTTGCAGCATTCAGATATCCCTGCCAACCCTCTGGTACAGCCTAATTGCACATGTAGGAGGGGGAAGAGCAGTTAAATCAAGGGTGAACATACACACTGTTGGAGACAAAAATAAGCGGCCGTCATGAAAAGGTGACCCCCGCAGAGAGTTGGCCACCAGCAAAAATAAACTACATGGATCGTCTAGATCATGACCACTCAAAATAAAGTATAGCTGCAGATTAAAGTAGTTTCTATCTATGTACAAATGTCATCAGATTGGCAAGTCTCAAGTGAATGACTATGTACATGTATTCTTCTCACTTTCACCCCACAATACTGAATATACTGCTCCAAAAGAATCTGTCATCTTTATAGATGAAAAAATAAGAAGAGGACTTTGTTCTACATATATGGCCACCTTCATGTACGCTTTAAAAATACTCTTAAATATCCGTAAAGCAGTCAACACCACTTTCCAAGAAAGCTGGATCTAACCCTTTAATTGAGCAAGCATAAAGGAAATGCAAATCATTGTAAAGAACTTTTATGGTTTTATTTGGGTACTGTACATTGATAAATACTTTCAGCACTTACAAAGAAACAGTGGATTGATCCTATGACAGTGACCTTTAATTATATTAAATGTCTCCAAAGAACTGAACATACAGTAGATTAAACAAATCCTGGCCATTTGACAGTAAATCAAAGTGAACTAAGCTATTCTGCCACCAAGATGCACCTCTTTGTACTGCTAGCGCTAGAAACAAAAGTACCTTTCTTGGCAGTTTTAATTCTGCCCTTTATAAGTTGAAGCTGGTGGAGCAGATTAAAGGTTATTTGGGTTGCTTGCCAGATGCTCTGAAGTTCTCTCATGGTGATTCCAGTTGTGATGCGTCTTGATAAAGGGGAGTCCCTCCAGCCAACAAAGAAGTCAGCAGAGGTATTATGACTCTATACATCATATCAAGGGTTTTTTCTTTGGACCAAAGATCACCTGCTGTGAAGTCTCCTGTTGATTCAGAAACAGGACAATCACCACAGTAGTGTACATGTAGGCCACAATAGAAGCCTCATTAGGGTAAAATTCCAACAAGCAACATGGCCTTGAAATAGTGACATAAGACTCAATGAAATGGCAACAAACGAAATAAAGGTGGGCTTAATACCAACAGGGACATGGCCAACTCCTCCAAATGTGAAACGACCGTATTTAAATTTCTGACTAGGTACATATGTATCCCCCTAATAGCTAAAAATTAAACCCTAAGAAAATGAAATGAATTCTATTTATTGTGATGTGTTGAAGCTTAATTAAAAACCAGTAAATGCAAAACATATTTTGATCAGCACTGCTATAGCCTGCTTCAAAGCACTTTTTTTGTTCTGATAATGAGCCCCCTCCGATACGAGCCCCTCTGTTTGAAACCTCTCCTAAAACCCCTTACAAAGATGTCCAAGTAGCAGTTTACGGTAGAGTCACTTTTGTGATTTAGAAAATTGGCAACAAAATTGTTGAGAGACAGTCCTCAAATGGGTAAATAAAACAATCCTCAGCCATCTCCGGTTTCCTCCATTCAAAGTTGGAGTGCTTGTTGCTTCCAACAGGTCACTAGCTCGAATTGCAGCACTCATTGTTATGAGGTGGTGGGGAGAGAAAGCTTCATTTTTGCTTTTTGAAGTTGGTAANGCAACAAAATTGTTGAGAGACAGTCCTCAAATGGGTAAATAAAACAATCCTCAGCCATCTCCGGTTTCCTCCATTCAAAGTTGGAGTGCTTGTTGCTTCCAACAGGTCACTAGCTCGAATTGCAGCACTCATTGTTATGAGGTGGTGGGGAGAGAAAGCTTCATTTTTGCTTTTTGAAGTTGGTAAAACATCAGAAAGGCCCTTTAAGGCTTTAAGGCTGTCTGTCCCCAATTGTAGCACATTTTCATTTTCATTCAGATGGCTCCTATGAAAATTGTGACCATAAATGACAAAACCTTATATCTTACTTTTCACGAGTTAAGTGAACAAAAACAAACCAGTCTGTTAACTCAACTGACTCTACTCATGCAAAGCAACAAGACTTGGAAAATTGGAAGTTTTGGAAACTTCCTTGCATCTGATTGGTCAACATTCAGATGAGCACAGTGCTCATTGATTAACTTATATTTTTGGAAATGCCTGACAAGCAAATTCGTGAAGTGTCACAAATTTTATTATTTTGGATGATCAAAATCTTACGTGTATCTCATTTTACCTCTAACTACCGATAAATGAATGTAGATTAAGCTTTCAAACTATAAAATAAAAGTGCTTCTTCAAGGCGTGGTCAAATATAATGTTGGAGTGTTGGTTTTGACCCTTTACGTGATTATTTTTTAATCTACTTTCCGATACCGTTTCTTTTCTTTTCTGGAATGATTTAAAAAATCGAAATCCTCAGCACAGCAACAGTAAATCCATAAATTTTCTTTCTCGAAGCCATTTGCTCTTTTGCTTTTGCTTTTGCTTTCTTTAATGCCAACTGGCCTCTCTACCTTTGGGGAAGGACTTAAAATATTCCCCAAAGGAGTGCTGATTTACTGACAAGGGAGATCTCGTAGCTGTCTTACTCCACATGTTGTTCACGTTCCATGCCATGTTTCCAAGAGCCATTTGAAGGTCTTGCCATTGAATCTGCCAAACTGAAGCTCAAATGGCCAAGAAGATTGGTTCACTTCACTCTTGGCTTTGGCTTCTTTGAAAAGTACGACTGACCAGAAGTCTGAGGACTTTTCATTGTTATGTTTGCCTCTTCCGAATAAGGCACAGCTCTGCTCTACCAGCTCCAGTCACTTAGGCAAAACGTGGTTTCAAACTCTAAAGCACAGCATAAAGGCAGACATCAGAAAGATGCTCATAACATTAATGGAAATTAAACTTAACTTTATTTTACAAGTGAAATGCAATGAACCGTTCTTTTAACTACGGACAATACATGTATATTACAAGGGACTGATGTACACACAGTAAGCCATGTAAATAACAACTAACTACTGGAGTGATTTGGCAAGCTGTAAACCTACATTTAAAAGACAACTTCATTATTTTCAGTTTCTGTCTTGGGAATTATGTATAATTTTCTTTTCTTCCTTCCTTGTCCAATGCTGATTAGAATATAATTCAGTTCAGTGTAACACTGCGTTACTGTAACTTGCTTTCTTTGATGTTTCGCCTGATTCAGGGGAATATATTGAAGAAAATGACGGAGGAGACTTTATTTAAACCACAGCTGACAACCCCCCACATCTTCAAATATTGAGAATTGATAGGGAACTATTAAGGGAAGAGATAATAGATCATGTCATAATGCACAACAGATGACCTCACTTGTGCAACCAATCACCACAAATTTGAGATGGCACAAAACACGTGAAAAAGATGTTGTTGGCATAGTAACATTTGACCTGATTGGTTTACTTCCCACAAATCACATTATTATCAAGTTACCATGGCATTAACCATGTGGTTTATGAGGAAATATTCAGTATTAACATTAAAATAGCTCAAACAATGCAAAATAGTTGAAATTTTTAATATTTTCGGAAAGTCGAGTCTACAGAAATGAAGAAATGGCAACCTTTGTTGATTATCCAGGAGATTTCACACTGTAATCTTGAGACCAGGAGATACAGTCCAAAACCTGGAGTATCTCATATTATCTGGAAGAGTTGGCATCAATGATATACTATTCTTTGATGTAAAAATCATGTTCCTCTCGTGTTTACTGTAAATTAAATAAACTCCCACATGACATTATGCCGGATATGACTAATCCTGACTTGGGAAATGCTCAGGGTTCTTTGATGGGGAAACCTTACTGGTGAGAGGTAACCAGGACTGTAACCCAGATTGAATCTTATGCTCTTTAATTTCTGTTAGCAACACACACGTACTCTTCTACTTCTTGAACTTAACTCTAAACTGCGCCAAATATTGGCAAAGTGTCTGTTCCCGACTGTAGCACAGTGTCATTTTGATTTGCATGCGTTAGCTGGAACTAAGGAATTTAGCAACAGGGTTTGTGGTTGAAAGTTTTAGATTTTTTTTTTAGATTGTTAAAGATTAGATCTTTTAATGACTTTTGTCATTAAATCATAATTTCAGGTTAAGGTATTTCAAATTTTATCATAGTTCATTCATAATCTTAGCAATTAGTGATTCAAACTCTGAACATTACTTTTGTATTTTAGTTTGTAAATCTGTAAACTAGCCATATAACTAAGCATATTCGCCACGCAAAATAAAGTGTCTATGTTTATGACTCGTATGAAAAGTGTCACTATAGATAATAAAAGCTTATGTTACTTATCACGCGTCAAGTGAACCGCAACACACCAGTCTGTTAACTACAGACACTTCTCGTGCGAAGCATTAGCACTTCAGCGATGAGACTGGGACAATTGGAAGTTTTGGAAAGTTCCATGCCTGTGATTGGTCGACTGGTTGGTCAATATTCGGATGAGCACGACGCTCATTGGTTAACTTAATAGTTTTGGAAATGCATGCCTCGAAAACATTTCCCCCAAAACACAAGGAAGATACGCAAATTCGCAAAGCGGCACAAATTTGATTCTTTTTACCAAAAATTTTACGTGTATCTTATTCTACCTCTAACTACCAATAACATGACGTAGTTGAAGCTTTCAAACCCGCGTTCGACCTTTTATATAAAAGTGCGAGACGAACATGAACTCGGAAAGCCGGTTCCCTATGTAAAGTGGTCGCTAAAATTAGCCTCGTATTTCCTGTTTAAATTTTTTTAAGCAAGAAGATTAAAAACCAAAAAAAAAACAACAACAACAAGAGGCATTTTCGCTCACCTGAAGGTTGAGCTCCCGACATTTTTGACCGCATTTTGCAGGCGACGGACTTTTTACGTGATTCGGCCGCCATTTTGCGCAACATCTTTGGCTGTGGACGGAGAGAGGCCTAAGCATTAGTTTTCAGTCTTTCGCAAACGTAAGAGAGCGAAACACCGGGAAAATTAAAATATTACGTCGTTGAGACGTGGTCAAATATAATGTTGGAGTGTTGGTTTTGACTCCTTATGTGAGAATTTTTAAATCTACTTTCCTACTGTAATGACACAGCGTGACCGTTTCCATTTACGGATATTAAAGCATTTTCTTTACCAAAGTTCCGTAAATAAACAATTGCTGACATTTTTTTTTTTCTTGGAAGGATTTTTAAAATCGAAATCCTCAGCACAACAACAGTAAATCCATGAATGCCCTCTCTTTGTACGAGTGACACTGCCAGCATTTGCGCATGCGTCTGGCGTAATTAACAGTGTATATGGATACAGAGGGGGTCATCACAGATAAAGACGCAAAAAGCGAAAGAAAGAAAACCTGAAAAAAACATTCAGGCTTGCCGGGTTTTTGTTGATTTTCTCTGCATTTATTTCTTCATCCCGCGGTTTAAATAAAATTATATGAAATTCACATGATCGTCATTTCAATGTACCACATGTGCGCGACGCACAGCTCTTTCACAAATAAATAGAAGACTTTATCTTGCTTATAGACGTGTTACTCACGTAGCACATATACTAAAATTGGAACGATACAGAGAAGATTAGCATGGCCCCTGCGCAAGGATGACACGCAAATTCGTGAAGCGTTCCAAATTTTTTATTTTGAAAAATATTCTTTATTATATTTCGCTTCCAGCTAGCAGTTGTGCTTGGGTTTTTTGCCTTATTAAGGCTTGAAAGTCTTCAAAAAACGCTTCAAAGTGTCTATCCTTGCACAAACCTTCATAAAGCGTTTTAAACTTGGAACAGTTCTTTTTGGAAGAACTGTAACTACAGTAGAACCCCGGTAACTTGAACTCTGAAGGGAAAGGAAAAACAGCTCGAACTTGGGAGGGTTCGAGTTGTCGGGGTCGATTAAAAACTTCAATAGGCCATTTTAAAAACCAATAATTACTGATTTCTCAGTACTTTGATCAGTGTATGGTGCAGTACAAGTTTACTTATTTCATCACAAACGGTAACATGATTAGGCACTTTTATGATAAAACGTGATCTGTTCCTTTTACCAATTAAAATCAAATTACATTTAATAGTGACCAATGTTAGTTTTCGCGTTGTTACTCTTATACAACAAGAAGAGCTAATGGGATGGCATTCGAGTGTAGTTAAAAGAACCAGAATTTGAGTTTTCGGTGTAAATTTCAGTGAATTTTTGGTCAGGGAAAAGGAATTTTAGTTCGAGTAGGCGGGGAGTTCGAGTTATCGGGGTTTTACTGTACGTGTGCAAGAGGTACCGGGATCAATACCCGGGTTCTCCAACCAAAGATAGAGGGGTTCTTAGCCAGGAAAAGCTCACTGACAGCAACAAACAAGTCTTCATTTACAGCTTCAACTTAACTCTCAACTGCGCCAAATATTGGCAACTTTGAATAATTAAAATTTAGGTACCTTCAGGTTGGCTGACTATGAGAGTTGCAAACGCACTTCTTAGTGACTTTAGCGAATTTCCCGTTGATCATCCTGTTTAACACTATGGGACAGGACTGATAACCTCGGAAGATATTACAAGATGATGATTCTTTTACCGCTGCTACCGCGGTGTGTTGGTCCATCGGATCATGAAAATGCACCCCAGACGAGTGCCGAAAAACGTCTGTGTCTTTCGCAGTATCCATTTTTTTCTTTTTACGTCTCTGACCCGTAGAGAAGGATTGACCTCACACTGGAATTGAAGATGCACAGTGTTGGTCTTGTGGCTATTTCCCTAGAGACCGAGATGTCATTGAGGCTAAAGAGGGTTGTTCTAGCTTTCCCCACTCTGATCACCTTCACAAAAGGCTCTTTATGTCCCCCAATCGCCTCCTTTGGTTTATAAAGCGGCCACCAGTGATCTTACAGTCCGTGCCGCACTCTTTATCCAAAGTGCTGCCCAGGTAGATGAAGGAGTTGACTTTCTCAATAGGCTCACCACTTTGACTTGTTCTTGTTGACTCTCAGCTCTTTTCCAAGGGATATGTTTTCTGTGAAGGGACTGTTTAAGAAGGAGTCAGGAGCTTTTCAAATCCGTATTTATTGCCTGCTTGCTCCGATATAGCAACCTCCTTGTTGCAAATCCGGAACCTTAAGATTACACAATACAACGACATATCAGGTTGGTGTTGTTGTTCATCCTTTGGAAGTCGAAGATGACCACGACTTTAGACTGACGAATAGCGGCGGTGAGATCCGAAAATGGCTAGCGAGGTCAATCAGAGCCCAGAGGGCCCACTCACACATGATCCATGAGTCTGTAGGTGATGCAGTGGAGGTGGAGGTTGCTCTGGTCTTGTGGGCGGTACGTTTCCTCTATGTTTAAACGGTCCGTCGGTTTTCTGCCGCAGTGGTGACTTTGCTACGCCAAGTTGGACGGTCCTGGTCAAGCGACTCCCATGTACTAGGGCTGATGTCCAGGTCTTTAAGGGAGCAAGTGCTTGCCCTGACAGAGTTCTCCATACAGTAACTATTTATGGTAGTTGGCTGTCAGACATTCTGCAGACATGGCCTGCCAATCTAACCTGGCCTTTCTGTTGAAGGGTATGCACGTGCGGGATGCCGGCCCTTTCTATGCCCTCCGTGGCAGGATTTTTTCTGTCCCGACATCTGATGTGGAGATGTCTGTGGAGGCACCTCGATCAGGTAGAAATGATTGAGGTGCTCGTTGTGTCTGCTTTAGATAGTCCAGCCTGCCCATCTAACCAAGGCTTTCTGTAGGAGGGTGCGCAAGCTGGGATAATGGCCCTTTCTAGGACCTCCGTGCCAGGAATTTTTTCCTGCTATCTGATGTGGAGGAATATGCGTAGAGAGCTCAGATGGTAATGATTGAGCTGCTTGGCGTGTCTGCTATAGACAGTTCAAACGTAGAGGAGAGTGGTGAGCACCACTGCACGGAAAACCTTCAGAAATTGCGGGATAATCACCTCACTCCAAATCTTGATTGGTGAAGAGATTGGAAAATATGGTCTTTATGTCGGCCCTCATTGACTTTGCTAATACTCCATTGCCATTCTTTAGTGTCATGGCTCTCCATTTTCAACTTGGTGAAAATGCCTGACTAAGGCCAGTCTTGGTTAGTCAGTCCGTCAAGGAGGGTATGCAGCCCTGAAGATGATGTTACATAGGGATTAGAATATCAAAATTAGAAATAGACTATCAAAACATAGGAGACGTTTCCGCACGAAACGACGTCTGAGGAACGACCGCACAAAATCCATACCAAAATCATTTCACTACCCAGACCTTGGTAATGCTTCTGATTGGTTGAAGCAAATTTTCATCTCGGCACAACCAATCAGAAGCCCCTTTCAGGTAGAGAGTAATAACAAGTCATCAGTAAAGAGGTTTCTGTGCTCGTTCTTCAGACGTCATTTCGCGGATAAAACAATCGTGGCCCCGCGTTTTCTCAGGCTAGCTGTTGTAATGTCCACATCATCATGTTCNTGCCAGGTTGTGAAGAGAGAACTGACCTTTTTCTCACCACAGCAGTCACGATCTGTGTATAGAAGTACTGGTGGGGGAACGCCAGCCACCTCATAGCGACGGATGATCCCAGTTGCCATAGGGCGGAGCCCACTTCCCTCACTTGCTGTTAAGACGCTGTTAAGAACTTGGCCAAATTCATTTCCAATGTTGGTGACCCAAGCAGCTGTTCCAGCAGCAGCACCAGCAAGCTTTTTAGTAACCTAGTACAAAGTTGAAAAAGATAACCGATACAGTAATTATTATAACAATTGCTTGAGTAACAAGAGGAATATTTTTTGAGCTGGGCAGGGGGGGGGCTACTATCCGGGGTACTTGATATGCCATATTCGTGATATGTCGGTGTTTCCAAACAAAGATTACTATTGATATAAAGGCTTAAGGTGACTTGGTAATTTATCTGTTTATAATATCTTACCTTCTTTGTGGAATCAATCTTCAGTACACTCCCAAATGTTGACGTGATATAAGCCTTCACTTCCTCAAGCCGTGACAGCACATCCCTGCAGTAAACTGTAAGAAGCCAGCCTGCTTTTGGAAGGGTAGGAAGAGATGGTGGCTCATCAAGCTCTGGGGCCAGGACCAGTTGTCGTTTGCTAGCCTCCACAAATGTTTGACAATCTGTCAAATAATGGGCAGTACGTTGTAGCCACTGTTCTTTATGCTGTTCCGTCAGTTTCTTCTGCAACTGAGTCGAGCTATTTCCAAAACCACGTTGTCTTAGCAATCTCACTACTCTCATGTCACAGGCATAGTTGTAGGTGATGATGATAGGAAACTGCTTCCTGTGACCCACATCTAACTGATCAAGGATACCCTGACTCCAGCTAATAACTTTCCTCTTGCACTTCCCACACTCAAGATACTCGGTTGCCAAGGAGTAGAAGCCATCCAGGTCAAGCACCTGTCTAACATGAGGGTACAGGCCCGCACTGGTAAGAGGGTGCTTGACACAATCATCATGTGGACAATGCAACAACACTTGCCATAGTTTTCTTGGCATCCATAGTAGGAGGCGCCGTGTGAAGTAAGTGTTGACAGTGGGACGCTGATGCACCCTTAACGACGGCTGGGGTGGATACCACCAAAGCTTGTTTATCTTTGACATGTCAAGCTCTGCTTTGTCTTTCATGGTCGACTGTTTAAAAAGTGCCTTGGAGACCCAGATGTGATCTTCTTTGGGTAGGCTCTTTTTCCATCCCTCAGGCAACAGGTAATCTGTGTATGAAATTGATTTTCTTATAAGTTTACTATTATTATTGTTATTGTTATTGTTATTATTATAATTTATTTTAATTATTCTGGTTTTTATTATGATGATGATTATTATTACTATTATCATTAGTTCTTATTATTCATTATCATTATCATTATTATTATTACTAGCTATTATTATCATATTTGACCATAGTTATATATCAGTACATGATAAATAACTTTTCATTGCATGATTAATATAAATTATTAGGGAGAAAGAGAGGGAGGCATTTCAAAAATATGTTGGAAATCACTCTTTTAAAGACAGCAGTTTTCGAATATTTACCTTTAGATGCACCAACTTGTTTCTCTTCTGTTGGAGGTTTTGGAGTAGTTTTTGGAACAACAGATGAGCTATCTATGGCATTAGCTGCAGACAGCAACAGTTCATCGGAAACACTGTTCGTGTCCTCTGGGATTCTCAGTTGCGTGTCAGTGGGAAATGTTGCCTTTACAGATTTGCCTAAAAAATGAAAAAAAAAAAAAAAAATGAATAAAATTATTGACTTGATTACTCTTAGATATTCAAGGGACTTAATGTACAACAATTAAGTGACTTGATCAACTATATTCGATATACAGTTACATTTCGCAACTGTTAAACCTTTCGCGACCTTTTTTTTTTGGTTGAGTTGTTTTTGAAAAAAGTCTGAGAACAGAGAGATGTTTAATTAGAAAGAGAGAGAAGGTGGGGCGGGGTTAGGTAAGTGTCTTATTAAAAAGGTGTTAATAATTATAGCCTGTTGGTGTTTTCGTTCACTGTAGCGTAACAAAAGAGCGATTACTTTACCTTGAATAGTTCGATGTAATCGCTTTGCAATTTCTTGCGGGGATAACGAACTTCGTCCAACAAGCGAAGCCATAGCGGTTGTATTAGACGTTCGAGTCGATGTCTGCCTTGTAGTTGAGCTTGAAGTCGAAGTTGACGAAGCTGTTTGTTCTTTGGCCTTTTCTTTCTTCAACGCCAAGGCCTCTCTACCTTCGGGGAAGGACTTAAAATATTCCGCGAAGGAATGCTTATTTACAGCCAAGGGTGAACTCGTAGCTGTCTCGCTCGACATGCTGTTCACAATCCATGCTGCGTATCCAAGACCATTTTCTAACAGCCATTTGAAAGTCTTACCCCTAAATCTGCCAAACTGAAGTTCAAATTGGCCAAGAAGATCGGTTCGATTGCTCGGATTTCCACCAAGTCGTGTCACCTCACTCTTGGCTTTGGCTTCTACCTCACCTGGCTTCTTTGAAATGTACGACGGATCGGCAGTCTGAGGAGTTTTAATTAGCTTGTTTGCCTCCTCCGAATAACCAAGGCGCAGCTCTGCTCTACCAGCCACAGTCACTCGGGAAAAACGTGGTTTCAAACTCTAAAGCACGGCATGAAAGCAAATATAAGAAGACACTCATAACAATTGAGATTATGGAAATTAAACTTAACTTCATTTTACAAGTGAACCGCGACGAACCGGTCTGCTAACTACAGACAATGCATGTATGTTACAAGGGACCGATGTACATATACACGGCAGAAAGCGACGTAAACAACAACCAAGCAAACTATAATTGAGTGATTTGGCGAGCTGTAGACCTGCATTATAATTCGGTGAATGGACGATTTCTTCTCTCCAAGTTGAAAAGGTGAGCAACATATTGATTTTTGGAACTTACCATCATTTTCGGTATTCTTCTTGGTAATTATGTATAATTTTGTTTCCTTTGTTCCTTGTGCAAATGGTCGCGTGCGGCTGATTATTCAGTACACTACAACGTAACACTTCGCTACTGTAACTTGCTTTCTTTGATGTTTCGCCTGATGCAGGGGAATATATTGAAGAAAATAACTGAGAGACTTTATTTATACTATTTTTTGAAGTAAAAATCACGTTCCTCTCTAGGTGTGTACTGTAAATTAGATAAACTCCCACATAAAACTACGTGCAGGATATGACTAATACTGACTTGAGAAATACGTAGTGACTAAAGGTTAAAAAATATTATATTTTGATTAAATACGTGTATTCTGGAAAATACAATGTTATCCATTGTGGAAAAAAGTTTATGTTGGGGAGATGGGGATTTTGTTCCACTGATAACTCGCCACAAAAAAGGCTTTAAACAACGTACAACCCACGCAAGTCGTGTGCCGCGGTCGAACGTAAACAAGCGAACGAATTCGCTTCGAGCAGTCCGTTTCTGCAGTCACAGATCAAAAAAAAATACCTATAAATATCATTATCAATGATACTCGTGTAAAAATATATATATTTTTTATTTCTCAGCAAGCGCGTGTTACTTTCAATTCACTCCTTTTCCGATTAGCTCACGCGATCAGATTTGGAAACATTTGGAACTTTTGGAAATTTCCATGGATGTGATTGGTCAACATTTGGATGAGCTTGACGCTCATTGGTTAACTTTTGGAAATGACTACCTCGAGCAATGGGAAATACTTAGCGCAAAGCGCAAGGATGACACGCAAATTCGTGAAGCGTTCCAAATTTTTTATTTTGAAAAATATTCTTTATTATATTTCGCTTCCAGCTAGCAGTTGTGCTTGGGTTTTTTGCCTTATTAAGGCTTGAAAGTCTTCAAAAAACGCTTCAAAGTGTCTATCTTTGCACAAACCTTCATAAAGCGTTTTAAACTTGGAACAGTTCTTTTTGGAAGAACTGTAACTACAGTAGAACCCCGGTAACTTGAACTCTGAAGGGAAAGGAAAAACAGCTCGAACTTGGGAGGGTTCGAGTTGTCGGGGTCGATTAAAAACTTCAATAGGCCATTTTAAAAACCAATAATTACTGATTTCTCAGTACTTTGATCAGTGTATGGTGCAGTACAAGTTTACTTATTTCATCACAAACGGTAACATGATTAGGCACTTTTATGATAAAACGTGATCTGTTCCTTTTACCAATTAAAATCAAATTACATTTAATAGTGACCAATGTTAGTTTTCGCGTTGTTACTCTTATACAACAAGAAGAGCTAATGGGATGGCATTCGAGTGTAGTTAAAAGAACCAGAATTTGAGTTTTCGGTGTAAATTTCAGTGAATTTTTGGTCAGGGAAAAGGAATTTTAGTTCGAGTAGGCGGGGAGTTCGAGTTATCGGGGTTTTACTGTACGTGTGCAAGAGGTACCGGGATCAATACCCGGGTTCTCCAACCAAAGATAGAGGGGTTCTTAGCCAGGAAAAGCTCACTGACAGCAACAAACAAGTCTTCATTTACAGCTTCAACTTAACTCTCAACTGCGCCAAATATTGGCAACTTTGAATAATTAAAATTTAGGTACCTTCAGGTTGGCTGACTATGAGAGTTGCAAACGCACTTCTTAGTGACTTTAGCGAATTTCCCGTTGATCATCCTGTTTAACACTATGGGACAGGACTGATAACCTCGGAAGATATTACAAGATGATGATTCTTTTACCGCTGCTACCGCGGTGTGTTGGTCCATCGGATCATGAAAATGCACCCCAGACGAGTGCCGAAAAACGTCTGTGTCTTTCGCAGTATCCATTTTTTTCTTTTTACGTCTCTGACCCGTAGAGAAGGATTGACCTCACACTGGAATTGAAGATGCACAGTGTTGGTCTTGTGGCTATTTCCCTAGAGACCGAGATGTCATTGAGGCTAAAGAGGGTTGTTCTAGCTTTCCCCACTCTGATCACCTTCACAAAAGGCTCTTTATGTCCCCCAATCGCCTCCTTTGGTTTATAAAGCGGCCACCAGTGATCTTACAGTCCGTGCCGCACTCTTTATCCAAAGTGCTGCCCAGGTAGATGAAGGAGTTGACTTTCTCAATAGGCTCACCACTTTGACTTGTTCTTGTTGACTCTCAGCTCTTTTCCAAGGGATATGTTTTCTGTGAAGGGACTGTTTAAGAAGGAGTCAGGAGCTTTTCAAATCCGTATTTATTGCCTGCTTGCTCCGATATAGCAACCTCCTTGTTGCAAATCCGGAACCTTAAGATTACACAATACAACGACATATCAGGTTGGTGTTGTTGTTCATCCTTTGGAAGTCGAAGATGACCACGACTTTAGACTGACGAATAGCGGCGGTGAGATCCGAAAATGGCTAGCGAGGTCAATCAGAGCCCAGAGGGCCCACTCACACATGATCCATGAGTCTGTAGGTGATGCAGTGGAGGTGGAGGTTGCTCTGGTCTTGTGGGCGGTACGTTTCCTCTATGTTTAAACGGTCCGTCGGTTTTCTGCCGCAGTGGTGACTTTGCTACGCCAAGTTGGACGGTCCTGGTCAAGCGACTCCCATGTACTAGGGCTGATGTCCAGGTCTTTAAGGGAGCAAGTGCTTGCCCTGACAGAGTTCTCCATACAGTAACTATTTATGGTAGTTGGCTGTCAGACATTCTGCAGACATGGCCTGCCAATCTAACCTGGCCTTTCTGTTGAAGGGTATGCACGTGCGGGATGCCGGCCCTTTCTATGCCCTCCGTGGCAGGATTTTTTCTGTCCCGACATCTGATGTGGAGATGTCTGTGGAGGCACCTCGATCAGGTAGAAATGATTGAGGTGCTCGTTGTGTCTGCTTTAGATAGTCCAGCCTGCCCATCTAACCAAGGCTTTCTGTAGGAGGGTGCGCAAGCTGGGATAATGGCCCTTTCTAGGACCTCCGTGCCAGGAATTTTTTCCTGCTATCTGATGTGGAGGAATATGCGTAGAGAGCTCAGATGGTAATGATTGAGCTGCTTGGCGTGTCTGCTATAGACAGTTCAAACGTAGAGGAGAGTGGTGAGCACCACTGCACGGAAAACCTTCAGAAATTGCGGGATAATCACCTCACTCCAAATCTTGATTGGTGAAGAGATTGGAAAATATGGTCTTTATGTCGGCCCTCATTGACTTTGCTAATACTCCATTGCCATTCTTTAGTGTCATGGCTCTCCATTTTCAACTTGGTGAAAATGCCTGACTAAGGCCAGTCTTGGTTAGTCAGTCCGTCAAGGAGGGTATGCAGCCCTGAAGATGATGTTACATAGGGATTAGAATATCAAAATTAGAAATAGACTATCAAAACATAGGAGACGTTTCCGCACGAAACGACGTCTGAGGAACGACCGCACAAAATCCATACCAAAATCATTTCACTACCCAGACCTTGGTAATGCTTCTGATTGGTTGAAGCAAATTTTCATCTCGGCACAACCAATCAGAAGCCCCTTTCAGGTAGAGAGTAATAACAAGTCATCAGTAAAGAGGTTTCTGTGCTCGTTCTTCAGACGTCATTTCGCGGATAAAACAATCGTGGCCCCGCGTTTTCTCAGGCTAGCTGTTGTAATGTCCACATCATCATGTTCTATCGACTACCTGTGCCCTTCGGCGGGAATACCCTGCTTATGTTTTGACTTTTAAATTCTAGTGTAGTTGAATCGAAAAAATCAACTAACTATTTGGTTTCTTTTTGTTGTAGTCGTGATATTGTAGATCCTGTGGTTCCATTCGCTCTTCGATTATCATCTACCCTCATGTTTGGTGTTGTACTAATTTACCGAGAACAAACAAGAACAGTGTGGTGTAAGGAAAATTTGATGATTTTGCCCTGTTTTTGATATACTGTTTCTCTTTCTGATTAAAGGTTAGGGGCACACAACGACAGGTTTCTTCCAAATGCTATTTAAAAACAAGTATTAGAGGACTTTTCGCAGCGAAACTCGTCATTTGGTTTCCCTGTAAGTTTCTTGGCTTTGCTGTCCGCACCAATCCACAAAGTGTACCACTAGCCGTTATTAGTCCTGAAATAATTCAGGCGTACAAGGTTTTCTCATTTTGACAGCAGAAAAATTAGAGCGATTTTCGTATGATCTTGAAAAATGGTTTCAGGAAGTGTTCGTTATTTGTTTTATCATCCAATGATGAAAAGAGCAAAACATGGACTCTTCGTTTCCCGCCAAAAAAACCCTAATATGGAGAAGACATTGTTCAACTGGCCAATCGTGTTGCAGTATGACGTCAAAGCGAAGTATCGATTGATTTCTAGAAAGTTCTCTGGTATAACGTTTTTTCACCCGAGCGTTCTCTTAAACAACCAAAAGCCACGCGCGTTTGTATCCGTTCGATAAACAAATCTAATCGCCCTATTTTAGTTCGTTTGTTGTTTCTGTTTTGTACGCGCGTTTTCATTCAAGGTCATACGACTATCGCTCCATATTTCTTCAAATAATGTGACTGTCTAATTTCTTTTTATTTTGTAGCCGAAGTAGTAAATATATTGAAGAATTTGAAAACTGCATCTGAACTGAGAGTCAGCAGTATTGACTTGGTCAATCCATCGTTAAGGTAGGACAAAATTCCTTTGACTTTTTCCTCTGTTACTACTAAAAATATTTTATCCGATATCCGTTGTGATTTTTTGTTTTCGGTTAGATTAACAAGAGCCTACAAGTGAATATTTACGTTAAACGCATCGTATTTAAAGAAGGGACATCTATGTCGTCTAACGTTACGCTACGTTATGTAATGTTTTGTTATATCACGTTAAGTTATCTTATGTCCTGTTGTGTGATTTGTGCGGCTCAAATTATTTGGCCAGTTATGACCCAGTTAAGAGCCATTTTTCAACAAAGTAACTCTCGGTAACATCTTCTCACTCAACAAGGTCCTCACCCCCAACGATCTAACATTACAGTATACATACAGGACCAGCCACTTCAAGGATAATTTGAACATCCGTCCCCCCCCTTCTCTGATTGTTCTTTCCTTCTGTCTCGAAAGACAGTGGAATGCGCCGGAAAACCAAATTACATTGTTTTGCCACACACTTTTCGACAGTCTTTACATGGCAGGTGCTGTTTGCCGATGCGCTTTCTGATCTCACCCGAAAGGAATAGATTGCAGGAGATATTAGTCTCCCTCTCAGCCGTTTTTAGTGTCGTCACGCAACGCTCCTCCCTACAAGAGCGTTGCTTGACTGTGACGACACTAAAAACGGCTGTGATGGAGACTGAGGGGATATTGGAAGCAAAGTAAGTCAAATCATCAACTGCTTACGGGTTGTATATAACCCCCATGGAGATGCTCGACCTTGATCCCTTCTCCTGTCAGTTAAAGCAGTTCCACCACTGGCCCTAAATGCTTAGCCACGCGTGCAGGTGATGATATTTATTAATTATTGGGGAGCTTAAGCAACGGCGAAGGCGACAGGAATAAGAACGGCAGAAAAGTAATAGGTTTAGATTGACAAAACAACAACTTTGCACGTGCATCACGCTTTTTCGTACATTTTTTTGGCGTTGCTGCACGACTCAACGCGGAAATGCCTTATTTAGCGTTTTGTAGTGGACGTGAACACAAGACAACGACTTTCTTTTTCTTTTCCTGAACTTTGATACGGTCTTTTAGAATTCAACTTCAGAGAAATTTGCCAACATTTGACGAATTGTACAAGTTGGAATAAGGGCGATAAAGTTTGAAGTAGCGCGAATTCAATTTTTAAGACTTAAGCTCCCGATTTAAAGATAAAGTTGGCGGGATCCCGTCAAGCAGTTTTGTTGTCATATTTAAAGATGTTTGTGTCTGTTACTAGGGAAGAAGCTGTAACAGATCCCTTGGATTTCTCAACTGAGACGTTTCGATTGGACTTGGATGTTCAGACGATAGCCATTTTTGGGCCGGTAAGCAGTGACAATAGATAGGTTATCACTTTTACGTCAAACGGCAAACGCGAAATTGTACCATGTGTCTCCCTAACTTGTCTTTTACTGTTCATTATTTCTACACTTAAATTAGTAGTTTCACGCAATTTTTTATCCATACGAACTGTTTTGAACCGTTTTTATTTGCTCATTCTCATTTTGAGAAATTCTCAACTTGAATGTGCCGTTTGCCGTTTGCCCACGTGAAAAATTACAAGAACGTTTTCGCCCTTTGTTTCTGGCTATCGGCGTGCTTTTTTCTACCATAGGACCGTTCAATATCGATAGCTGTGTGCGACATAGATAGCTTCAGCCACAAGTTACTTAGCACCTTTTTGGTAACTTTTGCTATATCTGGAGCACCTTAATAGCACCTTTTGTTATTTGGAGCTACTCTCTGGCAACTTTTGCTATTTGGGGCAACTTTTGATTTTGGGGGCAACTTGATTAAATTTTTAGCGGCGTATGGGAATTACAAAAAGCTCTAATATCTTTTAAGCCTTGTAAAACATCCTAGAAAGAAAATGTTATAGCTAAAATCAGGAGCCTGATAAAATTTAACAGCATGGGAATTCAACCTTGTGCGAAAACCCCCGACCCCCCTTTAGGTGGACTACCCGAGGGTTGAGGTCAGTGGTTCTCAAAATGGCGACAAACATCTGACTTCTCTGCCTTGAATAAAAACGGCCCTATCAGGTCATGAGAATGCACTTGCACAATGAAAACCAAAGAGAAAAAAAAGATCTTGATCGGAGAAGGGTTTCGTATAACAACGTTCCGTTTACACGAATGACACTGACTGATGTGACCAGGCGTGCCAATCCGTAAAAGCTGGTCGCATTGGCGACCCCACAGGTCGCAACGTCGAGCCCTGTGACTGTTGTACCCCTTTATCTCTGCCCGCCTCGACTAGCACCTGCTATATAGCTATTTGCGGGCGGAAACGGACTTCATGTATGTCAATTGTTCATCAAGTGTGTGTGGATACGGATGGGAGGGATAGGGAGTTATATTTGAGAGGACTGCAGTAATGTTATCCTTCTATTAATTAGGAGGACTACTTCACCGTAAATGGTCAAGGATATCAAAGCTCGGTATCACCCCAGCCTACGGACGGAGATTTTAGTCCCCCAAGTTTACCACGGACTCCCGTTCAACACGAAAGCCCAGATTTTCTTCGGGAAGGGCGTGCGCCCTCGGGTTCAGATTTTCAACATAGCCCTTATCTTGCTAGACCAGCCGATATAAGAATACCTGAGGTCGACCACATTCGTACGCGGCGAGATGAACCCATTCAGGTAAGTATTATACCAATCACGCCTTAGCGGTGCTTGCCAAATTGTTTCGTGGATATGAATTACTAGACCGGGGAAAATGGACACTTGAAGTCTGATGCAAAGACAACTTATTTAAAATGCAAACTGAGTTTGGCAGTTCGAAGAAACTTGAACCTATTACGTCCAGATACTGGACATATTGCCTTAGCAATAATTCATTTCGTCTTGGACAAATTTATTCTCAGACTTTATACAAATACGAAAACCTAGAACCTTGTATGATATTTTATTTACTAGTCTTCAATCTTTTTCGATAGATTCCAGATGAGATAGACATAACCGGAGAATTACCTCCACATGATATCAACATTTCTCACCCTCCCTCGCCTGATCAATCTCAGCCTCGCCCAGATGCTAGCCAGCGTTCTCCACGCCCACGTTCCAGATCTCCTCGTGCTCGGTCCAGGTCCCCTCGACGTCGTTCAAGGTCTCCTCGCCGACGGTCTCGTTCACCTCGGCGCCGTTCCCGCTCTCCTCGGGCTCGTTCCAAGTCACCTCGACGTCGTTCCAGGTCTCCTCGAGCTCGTTCCAGGTCGCCTCGACGTCGTTCCAGGTCTCCTCGCCGAAGGTCGCGTTCACCACGCCGCCGTGCGCAATCTCCGCGATCCCGACAACCACGTTCGCCTCGTGATCGCTCTCCTCGTCTCCGTTCTCCTTCTCGACCGAGGTTTGAACAGCGACCAGTAACAACAGAACCGTAAGTACACATAACAGTTATTGTGTATGATATGGAAAAAAGCATACTGATTTTAAGGTGTTCGTTTATTATTCATTCAACATTTTTCCAAGCGTGTAATATGCTTACCCCTCCAAAGAATTTCTTCTTTCTTTTTCTTTGTCAGTTCCTCAGCAGTTTTAAGATATGGACAGTGTTTCTAGAAGTTATCTTTCTATCTTTTGTGCGCATTTTTGCTATCTTTGTATGCCAGTTATTCGTCTATTTTGTCTAAGCAAGGCGTTTGAAATCAGCCATTTTTCGTCTATTCTACGATCTGCATTGCCTAAATAGCTCACCCACTGCCTCGCTATTTTTGTGCGATGTCTTTTCCTAACTAACTTGTAACCCCCTTGGAACATTACGAGCGACTAACATATTACTGCAAATATAAATTCACATATACTTAAAGTCACAAACATTTTTCACATTTTTATTTTACTAACCATGTTCACTGGCCTTCATACCCAGCGGAGCCCCACCTCATAGACCTGGAGTAGAACAACTGGACGAAGAGCCGTCCGCGGCTAGAGTGCTGATGATGGATGAGAGAACCGGAGAGTTAGTTACACCTGAGGGTAAGGATGGAATGTATTATGTCAACTTTGTTCGTTAGGAGCTATGTGCATTGTAATAAATAGAAGGCAACCACTGAACACTCGTGAATCGTGAATCTCTAGCCAAGAAAATCAGTTTTCTGGAGATATTTTACTGATGATGTTGATGACGAACTTAATTAAGGTCTCTAGTCTTCTAGCTGGCCTGGTAAGGCCTACTAACAGGGGACACTAATTAAATTACTACCAAGAGAACCTAAGAAGAATATTTTCATGTTTCCTAAAACCAAAAGACGTATTTCAGCCCCACCTATACTTTTAGCAATGTTTTAAAAAACCGTGAGCCGTTTTTTGATGCTGAATCTATCGCTTATGAGCAGAATGTGTTGTTGTGGCTTGTCAGCATTAGTTTTGTACACCGTACATGTGAAGTTCCTCAACCTGCTTCAAAATGATCCGTTGTTTCAGATTTCCTGATGTTCTTATTTTTTCACAGAACCAGATCTTCCGGATTTGCCTACTTCAGTTAGAGAGCCAGATGAGGTAAGAAGAATATAGGCTTAGCTATATGATTCCCGAAATATGGCCTATAATTCTTTCCGGAATTTCCCCGAATAAAGCTCTAAATTATTTTAGAGATATCAAAAAAATTCTCCAAAAACTCTCTAAAATTCCAAAAAATTCTCACAAATTCTTTTTTTTAATAGTGAGGCCCCTTTTGGTGAATAACCGCTGATAAGTTGTAGTGTAGGGGACTCTGATAAAAAAAAAAAACTGCTGATTTGTTGTGCTCAGTGGACAGTACTCTAGCATGTGAGCTGACTGAACCCTCTTTTCATCGGTAGGAATACAACAACAACAGAAAACGTTTTGTCATCGTTTTTGCCTGTGAGATGTTGCCAAAATGTCGGGTGAATGTTCAAATGGCTCTAAAATTCCCGAATTTGTCAATTTCTTTCTAAAATTTCTGAGATTTTCTAAAATTTATTTCGATGTCTAAAATTCGCCCTTAAAATCCGGAATTATGTACCTAGGTCCTAGAAAAATCATAATTATAGTTTTTATACCTGAAAAAACGCAGAATGCATCTGCAGTGTATTGAATTTACTTCCCGTAAAGACGCCCAATTATACATCGTTTCCTCGAAGAGCTATGGACGGTTAAACCGCCCCTAACCCCCCGAGGAATGGCTAGGCTACCAAGTAGAACGCTGGCTGACGCCATTAGGTAGCTTAAAGATACTCGCAAACGGACCCACAACTCCCAACATTGTTGGGCCAAAAATGTTGAGGGTTGTTGCGTCCGTTTGCACGTGGCTTTATGACTTGGTTTACTTATCATCTAAGGTATCAGCCACAGGCAGCCCAAGCGTACCAGCCTTGGATTCGGGCTTTAGGGGTCATTTAGTCTATGGGTATTGTCTGAACCCAAATAAAAGAAAACCTCTCATCAATATCAATAAACATGGACTAAATGTCCTCTTAAACCCGAATCCACCCATAGTAACGCTTAGGTCTCCAGTGGTAGATACCTCATAGTTTGATACCTTCATCACCAGTGAGTGGTCCATATAAACCCTTTACTCAATGAATGACAAATTCTTTCCTCTTCAGTTGGCTGTCCCCCAGGGTTTTGTTACCCCCGGGGGAGTGGTCGTTACCACTACACCCTCCCCGCCAAAGAAGAGGAGAAGAATGGCTATTGACAACGTTATTACACTTAGTAAGGAAGTTATCAAAAG
>CALNXI010002142.1:0-27307 GCA_942486025.1 Porites evermanni
GTCACCTGTTCCTAAGCCGGCGTGCTCCAAGTATTCCCGGCTGTAGCGATATCTGTAGAGCTTCATTTTTGACACATTTTTAAGTTGTTCACTTGTGTCCACCTGAATCAAAACCAACGACAATCAAAAGGAACAGCTTTAACATGTCTTTCTCGAGCTTATGAAGACAAAACGTGACGGAGGTTTTGGATGTCTAGCCTGCGTGCAGACGAAATTAAACTCTAATTAACTCCGTCTGCCAAACAGCGCCGAAATCCTTGTTCTGGACTTCCAGCTGTGTACCCAGATTTGAGTACGCACCACGATTGGCCAGTTAAAAAAGACCTTCGTTTTGTTTGTCGCAAGACTGATAATAGCCAATCAGGTTGAAGGGAAATTCGAAACGCACTTCCGGTAATTCGTTGAGTCGGTTGGGGGTCCAGAATAAGGATCTCTGCGCTGCTTCGCAGACGGTACTAATCAGAGTTTAGTTATCGTCTGCACGCAGGCTATGGATGTCGGGCATTACAATAAAGTTTTAAACTTCGTCGAAACCACACTCTTAACAATTAACTATTTGAGATTATACAACCGGTGTCTGCAAATCGGATGAAACATTCCCTCTAGTGTTTGATACTAAGGACCTTAAGGTACTCCGTTTGTGGCACGGGAAAAATAGAAACGGGGTTTTGTGAAGGTAGCTGTAAGTAGCGCTGTCCGCTTACGAGAGTGTTCGCTAAGAGAGCTTTCACTTGTAATAAAGATTAGATTGATCTGTGCAATGTAAAGAGAGAGTTTTGACTGGTTTAGGGACCATGGTATACGAATTACAGTTCAATCCTTAAGAAAAAGATGCCATTTAACTTCTGCCTGGTACAACTGTGGTTCTTCAAAAATGAAACAGGCATATTAATCAATGTTTTTATTTTCCTTTTGTTATTCATATTTCTAATGAAACAGTTATCCTACACGCGCCTATTTCCTACCAGACGGTTGGTACATGTCCCACATACCTCTTCAATGGATTCCTTGACTCTGCTGTCAGAGGGATGAACAAGCCGCCCCGTCACCTTTAGGTTGCCATGAACTGACAGAGCTTCTTCTGGTTTGTCAGTATTGATGCCAACGCGACCCTAAAAATATCACATTTATATGGGGTCAGAATGTTTAGAAGTGCTTTATCCTGCTCAGCTGCAGGGTTCAGAGTGTGCGCATGCTTTTTTGGGGCAGAGCCGCCAGTAGAGAAAGGAGAGTTTCGGCACTAACTCATTCCTATTCTTTTCGCAGCTTTACAGCCCAAACAAAGGCCACAGAAAGTACCCGTTGAATAAAGCAAACGCGCGCGATAAGTCCAGCCCGCTACGGAGGCCAGAAGTGCTTGTTGTTATGTTTCCAGAATCGTTGAAGTGTTTTCTACTAACAGTACGTCAACACAGTTTACTTGTATAAATGTTAAATAGAAATTCTGCTGCAACGGTCTAGTTTCATTTAAAACTTTGCTTTTATTATGATGAATGATGAAGACGTTGCGATAAAGTTGGGCAATTTTGCCACTTTTCAATGAAAAACAATCCAGTCCGTAGCTTTTATCATTTATTACAGAGTATAACGTGTCTCGTAAGTGTCATAGAACCGCAAAGAGAAACTGACGGTGGCCTCAGATGGCCCAGATCGATAAATTAATCACCACGTAAAAACGCTTTCCCTGGTTATGGTTCATTTCTTTCTGCAAATAATATTGTCCTCGTGTTTAACAAGGGCAGCAAAGCTCACTGGTAGAGAGTGTAAGCTTATGTTACCTTTTCGACTTTCGTCTGCCATTGTGAAAAGGTTTCAAGTCAAAAGGTTTTCCCTTTCGAGTTTTTGGACTTAAGGCTGAACACACATGCTGATTAAGCACTCTGTATTGGGGCCTTTTTGGTGATAATAACTTCAACAAACAAATACGCTATCTTAAAACTAAGTTAAATAATATGCACATTCTAAGTTTAACACTTTCCCTACCATTCGAAAAACGGAGTCTGTAGTTTGACCTCGGGACCAAATAACCTCCATATCATTTTCAAACTGGCCTGGATTGGAAGCCTAAAAATTATTTATTCAAGTATCAGAATCAAAGTACACTATGCGGAATTTTCTTTCCGGTTCGTAAAAAAAACTATGGGATAACACGAGATGCAACGGAGAATGGCCGGGATTAGAAAAGGTGCATTTACAGCAGTCAAGAGATGCAGTGTTCTGAAGAAGGTACATGTATGTGAAAGGGTTAGAGTACCAATTGCGAATAAGAGGTATGAGAAAGGGGTACCTTTTCTAACAAATATGGTATGTAAAAGGGGGCAAGGGCTTGGATCTAGGGGCGGAACCTCCCCGTATAAAACTACGGTGAGTGCACCCGGGGGAAGGGTATGATTTTTTGTCACACATGGGCAAATTTTACTTGCACATAGTTTGATGATTGAATTGTTATTTGCAGCTCCGATCAACCTGTCTCAAGGCATGATGAACAACAACAAATTCCTCACCCTAACAATAATCCTCTCTGAAACATTGGCACAGACTAAATATTCTTTGTTCTTTGAATGCGCATAGACCGCCACAACTAGCAAGAAGTATCTGTGAATGTAATCACTCAGTCAATCAATTAATTAATTATATATAGCTCATGAATCAAATTTTCAAATGTAACTAAGACTTGAAAAGGAATAAAATGGAAAATAAAGCAAATGTTTTGTCAAACATCAAGAATATCAACGTGAATGAACCTATAAGTATCTACACTGTATATAGCCAATCGTCAACTCTCAAGTAATAAAGCAAATGTTTTGTCAAACATCAAGAATATCAACGTGAATGAACCTAGAAGTATCTACACTGTATATAGCCAATCGTCAACTCTCAAGTCTCCTATAGTCTCCGCGGCAGGATTAACTCAGTCGGTAGGGCGCTTGACTGCAGAGTGGGTGGTTCCGGGTTCGATTCCTGGGGCTGGACCATTACTCAAGGTCTTAAAATAACTGAGAAATAAAGGTACTCCTTTGCACTGCGCGCTAGCCGCTTGACCTTCGCGTGGCTCGGATGACCAGGTAAAAAGGCGGTCCCGACTCCAGTAGGAGACGTAAAAATAGTGTCCCCAGTTAGCACTTTCGTTCCAAATACATTGACACTCAAATGCAGTGCCTTTTTTTTATATAGTTCAGTACATAGAACATCCAATCTGTAAGTCATATCTGCCATCTGGAGGACTATTGTTTTGACTCTTGATGGCAAAATCCTAAACATTTCTTCTGAGCCTTCTGTTACCAATGACCATTTGGTCTTTCTCGGCCAAAAGTTCACATACTGTTAGAAATAATCAAGGAGCATTGCTGCAGTTACCTTTGGTCAGGATTTGGTTTTCCTTTCTTTCTCATGTTGTTTGCTGTTGTTTCACTATAAAAGAATTTGTGGATATGTAAGAGACCCTGAGAGTCTGCATAAACATCTTGAAACTTCTACTTCCCTTAAATAAGTATACTGTATTCCCTCCAGAAGGGCCCCTCTACCCCCTCCTCTAAGCCAAATTTTTGCCCTGGGGAGGGGTGGGTGGGCAGTTTACCAGAAACCGTAATTGATCCATCCAGTGCAATTGAAAGAACTGGTTGATAATTGCTGCTTCATTTGAAGTTAAATATCCTCAAAGGCCTCACTCCTTTCATCTTTCAAGAGGAAATTACGGCTATACATGCTATGAATGTGTGCTGTCTTTGAAAACCAGTGGATGCTCCGGGCATGAATGTTTGCATGCAAATTCACAAATTCCTATAATCAAGGGTAATTATGCAGGAAAGTTCTCTAGTTCCAAAGTCGGCCAATACGCAGCACTGACTGTATGTAATTGAAGGGAAAATACCAAGGTGTACTTAACTGAAAAAAGGGACTGATAGGATGTAAGGCCACGAAAAACAGAAACTGAAATTCAAACGCAAATATTATATAACCTTGTCTCTGGCAGAGAGAATGATAAGGTTCGACAATGCAGTTCTAACGTTTGAGTCTGTTACAAAATTCTGAGATGTGCCCATTTTTAGAAATGAAACTTCCTTGTCAGTAGTTTCATTAAGGTTATTTCTTTTGATTTTTAAGCATTTCACCCATGAAAATATAAAAATTTTGTAGATTTGACTTCTGGGAGTGAAAGGGTTAAAAAAGCTCGGGGTGTGCAAATCTTCATTAACACATGCCTAATTACAGACAAAGAAAATGCACTTGTCAACAGTACCTAAAATGTAGTCTTCCAACTGTGATCTTTGCTTGTTCATTTGGTGATATGTGAAATCTGAAAATCATTTAAATATCAGTAGAAGTAAGTCTTTAGCAAGTACAGTTGCATCCCTATAAGAGGTCACTGCCAGAGAACAACTATGTGGTTGCTTTAATAGTTAAGGTTGGCTGTGGGGAGAGATTCTGTTTACAGCAATTTTGTAATTACTGGCATTTTTTCTCCTGGAACCTGGTCACCTGATAGCTAAATGGATGGCAGCTCAACTGAGGTCGGACTGTAACCAAAAATATCAGTCTTGCAAATTTACTAAGAACAAATTTTACCATAAAAAAAAACCTGTAAAAAAATTAAAGAATAACATACTGTAAAGGTTCATAGTGACGTTTGCTTCTGTCAGCCTGAGACTGTTCCACGCCAATTCTACTAGCCTGGGACTCCATCTAAATAAGTGGAATAAATATTTATAGTACTTACAGTGTATGTATATTAGGCCTAACAACTTAACTAGTGGTTAAATGGACAGCGAGAGCTTAAAAGAGAGGGTGTGTTATTAGAGAGATCAAAAAAGGCCCACAAAGGGTTAAATTAAGGATTGAAAAAGTTCAATATTTTTTTGGCGACTGGGAAAAATCTTTTCAAAGATTTTCACAATAAGACCATATCATGTGGTCAGGTCATAATGTTCTCAAAAAGCCATGCAATCTCACACACCTTAATTCCATAAAGATGTAAACAGAACTTCTCGATACGTCTCAGCTCATTTTGCTGAAAAAGGACAACTTTATAATGAGATATTATAAGAGTAAAAAATTCAAACTTCTACAGTACATTATAACTACTACACCCACCCAGTAAATGGCAGATTGCTTGAAGGCTCTTGGTAGAGCCCTTTCATATGATAATGGCAAGGTTTAACTTAAAAAAGTGTTTTATGATTATAACCACTGATGGAGGTGGAACACAAATGGCTCAATTTTATATTAACAGCTTTGAATGAACTCTACTGGTTTAAGTGATAATGAGCACTTCCCTTTTAACAAGAAATTCCACAATTTAAGTTTGGGGTGTAAATGAAAAACATACGTTTTTGGACATCCCACAGGAAAATTCCCAGGAATGGAAAAAGAAAATACATGTTTCATTAACAAGTTTTCATAAGGATTCATCAGTTCCAGGCTGATTTCATGGCAATATTTTTGCCACCATCTTAAATTTTGGCAAGAGAGAGAGGAACAAACAAGCTCTACTTGTGTCAAACAGAACATGTTCTTCACCAAAGGGGCCTTTCCAGTGAAGTTTCCCAAAGTTTCTGGTAAATGAAAAATGCCCAATGTGCAAATTAAAGAAGGGATAAATTACTGACATGAAATTTCAGCTGATGCCAACTAACCTCCCCTCTGACATATTTGGGAGCTTGTTCTGATTGAAGGCTCATGTATGCTGTTACCTGTAAGACAATTATTATACCTAATTAGAATACATAATATTATAAAGCTAAACACCCTTCAGCCAAATAAGAGCAGTTTGACCTTCCCTTAAACAGGAAAGCCTTTTTTCATGGCAAACAGCGCACACAAAGTTAAGCTTGGTTACATATAATGAAGCCACACTAAGAGACTTTAGGTTAGTTGGAAACAGGACATGAAATTTTAATTTTCCACACATGGTAGGTTTCACTTGATGGTCTACGGGTTAAGTGTTTTAGATAGCCAAATTCCAGGAATGCCAAAGAGTTTTTTTCACTATAGTTACAGCCCTGGGATGACTGTAAGGACACAAGGGAATCTGGGTCTGTGATGTTCCTTACTGCAACACTTATGTCTAATAAAAATGTCGCAAGCCCCAAATCTCCAAACCAGTGAACTTATGTTTTATTACCTTTCATAATATTCTAGAATTTGGTCAATCAAACAGGTCATCTAATCTGTACATTTAAATAGTGCTCAATCATAAATAATAATACAAATCAAAATATATATAATCCATTAATAACTTTTGTTATGGTCAAATACCTGAAGGTGATTCTTCTTTTGACAAACAAAGGCCTCGTCAGCAAATGAGTAGTTAAAACCTTTATCAGCATCCACTCTGAAGAGAGGAGGAGGTCTAAAGAGGACAAGTACAAATATTATTATGGAAAAATATCACACAAATACTATACACATGCTGAATTTGCCTCCCTTCTTTCCAAAAATGTCACTTCCCAGTGGCACGTGACTAACAACTGCAATTTCATTTTCAACATTAAGTTACCAGAGCAAAACTAATGCTGAGTAAACTGTGAATCACAAAGGGACACCTTTGGAGGCATGAGTGATTAATTTGTAGTGTTGCTGGAACAACTGTACCATGGGTACCAGAGACTTTTCATGGACAATTTCTGGTTTCACTCAAGTCTATAGTGGTCTGGCGAAAAGCTTTGCTGCTTGGCCTTCAGCTTCCATCCAAAGACACCAGCATATCTGCCAACACGTGAGAAAAAACCTTCTGGTATCCAGGATAGAAAATCTGAGATAAAGCTAAGACAACAAAAGCAGGAAGAAGACTTACATTCTCTGGGAGGCATCATCATACATGATACAGCACTCATCAGGTTTAAATGGTAACCACTTAAGGCACTGGTAAGAGTTCTCTGGGTCAGGTGTGGCTGGTGTGGTGAGTGGATCCGGGGAATCCAGGTTCTCAGAACCACTACCATCAATACCGAAATCACCTACAGATAAAGCATAAGCAAAAAAGTTAAATTGAACAGTGTGGTCCACAGGGGTAGATCTAGTATATATGTGTTACTAAACACATGGGTGAGTACTGCTAGCAATCCACTCTTGGAGCTGTCTTGTCCACGGAAAAAAAAAAAAATGAGAAGGGGTGTTAAAATATGAAAGTCATAATATGCTCAATGCTTTCCTTGCCACAACTCGGGTAAGTGACCAGCTCTTTAAGACCCTGTTTGTGAATTCACCCATGTAATGTAAAAACTCTCATAAGCAGCCATGGCCAGTCTTTCCCTTTGTTTTAAAGTTCTCGTAAAAGACTGCTCAGTTAACACTTTCTTCACTACTTGCACCACATGGATGCTTATGAGAGGCCATTCTTGTAAATGACCTTTTCTTATTGCAACCACAGTTATGGATTCCCAAGGTAGTCACTCAAAAGAACATTGTATCTGTATCATTCATCTGAAAACAAAAATATCAGTTACACTTCTAAACAAGGAAATTAACTGCTAACTGCTTCCAAGTACCTGGTTCTGATTTCAAAGATCCGAGCCTGAGAGAAGAAATTCCATTTGTTGTTAAAGTTTCACTGCACTCTGATGATCTCTTCCTTTTTCGTTTAGGTTCAGAGGAGACACTACTATTAAGAAGTAGAAAACAAACCAAGCGCACAATAATTATGCATAATAGATAAATAGATAACAAGACAGTTATTCCTTTGCAGACTGTGCCCTCATGGGAGATTTAGAAACAAAACAAATAATACTGTGACCAAAGGGCAACCCTAGAAAGAGATTCCTATCACTTCAGAGAACAGCTGCTTTAGTTTAAAAATGTGAAAAATGGTTTGACCTAGAAAAAACTTACAACATTTCAACTATCCAATTGTAACTTCCAAAACTCCACTGACACTAATTCACCTTAATCTGTACATAAATATTGCAAACTAGAATTCTCTATTTTCCAATTGCCCATAATACACTCTGTTTGCCCCCCAAATTCTGCATAAACCATTGTTTTTAAATGCTCCTGGGAGTATTGCATTTTCCCAAGAGCATTTTAAGACAATAAGTTATGCAAGTCACCTGTTCCTAAGCCGGCGTGCTCCAAGTATTCCCGGCTGTAGCGATATCTGTAGAGCTTCATTTTTGACACATTTTTAAGTTGTTCACTTGTGTCCACCTGAATCAAAACCAACGACAATCAAAAGGTACAGCTGTAACATGTCTTTCGCGAGCTTATGAAGACAGAACGTGACGGAGGTTTTGGATGTCGGGCATTACCATAAAGTTTTAAACTTCGTCGAAACCACACTCTTAACAATCAATTATTTGAGATTATACAACAAAAACGAGTGTTTGATCAACTAAGCAACTTCAGTTTCGGTGTCCGCAAATCGGATGAAACATTCCCTCTATTTTTTTTTTGTACGAGAGTGTTCGCTAAGAGAGTTTTCACTGTAACATAAATTAGATTGATCTGTGCAATGTAAGGAGAGAGTTTTGACTGGTTTAGGGACCATGGTATACGAAATACAGTTCAATCCTTAAGAAAAAGACGCCATTTAACTTCTGCCTGGTAGAGCTGTGGTTCTTCAAAAATGAAACAGGCATATTAATCAATGCTTTTATTTTCCTTTTGTTATTCATATTTCTAATGAAACAGTTATCCTACGCGCGCCTATTTACTACCAGACGGTTGGTACATGTCCCACATACCTCTTCAATGGATTCCTTGACTCTGCTGTCAGAGGGATGAACAAGCCGCCCCGTCACCTTTAGGTTGCCATGAACTGACAGAGCTTCCTCTGGTTTGTCAGTATTGATGCCAACGCGACCCTAAAAATATCACATTTATATAGGGTCAGAATGTTTAGAAGTGCTTTATCCTGCGCAGCTGCAGGGTTCAGAGTGTGCGCATGCTTTTTTGCGGCAGAGCCGCTAGTACAGAAAGGAGAGTTTCGGCACTGACTCATTCCTATTCTTTTCGCAGCTTTACAGCCCAAACAAAGGCCACAGAAAGTACCCGTTGAATATAGCAAACGCGCGCGATAAGTCCAGACCGCTACGGAGGCCAGAAGTGCTTGTTGTTATGTTTCCAGAATCTTTGAAGTGTTTTTCACTAACAGTACGTCAACACGGTTTACTTGTATAAATGTTAAATAGATATTCTCCTGCAACGGTCTAGTTTCATTTAAAACTATGATGAAGACGTTGCGATAAAGTTGGACAATTTTGCCACTTTTCAAAGAAAAATAATCCACTCCGTAGCTTTTTATCATTTATCACAGAGTATAACGTGTCTAGTAAGTGTCATAGAACCGCAAAGAGAAACTGACGGTGGCCTCAGATGGCGTAGATCGATAAATTAATCACCACGCTTTCCCTGGTTATGGTTCCTTTCTTTCTGCAAATTGTCCTCGTGTTTAACAAGAGCAACAAATCCCACTAGTAGAGAGTGTAAGCTTATGTTACCTTTTCGACTTTCGTCTGCCATTGTAAAAAGGTTTCAAGTCAAAAGGTTTTCCCTTTCGAGTTTTCGGACTTAAGGCTGAACACACATGCTGATTAACCACTCTCTATTTGGGCCTTTTTGGTGATAATACCTTCAACAAACAAATACGCTATCTAAAAACTAAGTTAAATAATATGCACATTCTAAGTTTAACACTCTCCTTACCATTCGAAAAACGGAGTCTGTAGTTTGACCTCTGGACCAAATAACCTCCATATCATTTTCAAACTGGCCTGGATTGGAAGCCTAAAAATTAGTTATTCAAGAATTAGAATCAAAGTACACTATGCAGAATTTTCTTTCCGATTCGTAAAAAAACTATGGGATAACATGAGATGCAACAGAGAAGACCGGGATGAAAAAAAAGGTGCATTTACAGCAGTCAAGAGATGCAGTGTTCTAAAAAAGGTATGTGAAAGGGTTAGAGTACCATTTGCTAATAAAAGGTATAAAAAAAGGGCACCTTTTCTAACAAATATGGTATGTAAAAGGGCAAGGGCTTGGATCTAGGGGCAGAGCCTCCCCGTATAAAACTATGGTGAGTGCAACTAGGGGTATGGTTTTTTGTCAGACATGGGCAAATTTTACTTGCACATAGTTTGATGATTGAATTGTTATTTGCAGCTTCGATCAACATTTCTCAAGACATGATGAACAACAACAAACTCCTCACCCTAACGATAATCCTCTCTGAGACGTTGGCACAGACTAAATATTCTTTGTTCTTTGAATGTGCATAGACCGCCACAACTAGCAAGAAGTATCTGTGAATATAATAACTCAGTCAATCAATCAATTTATTATATACAGCTCATGAATCAAATTTTCAAATGTAACTAAGACTTGAAAAGGAATAAAATGGAAAATAAAGCAAATGATTTGTCAGACATCAAGAATATCAACGTGAATGAACCTAGAAGTATCTACACTGTATATAGCCAATTGTCAACTTTCAAGTCTCCTATACAAACACCTGGGACTTTGGTTGGAGTCGTCTTTATCACGGGATTATCACATTAACTCAATTTGTGCTAAAGCTAACAAGGTCTTGGGCTTGATTAAAAGGACATTCGGTTATTCAAACAAGACTAGTATCAAGACAGCTTTCAAGGCGCTAGTGATACCTATCCTCGAGTACGCCTGCCCAGTCTGGAACCCTTATCTGGTGAAACACACCAAGGCAATCGAAGCAATTCAAAGAATAGCGTCCCGACTAATATGTGGCCCCGACAGAGAATATCCTGAAAGACTTTTAGAGTTAAAATGGGACTCTTTAGAACTGAGACGGAAATATCTTAGCGTAGTTCAAATGTATAAGATTATATTTGGTTACTGTGATATCAATTGCCATCATTACTTTGATATTATTGGAATAATTCGAACTAGAAGTAAGCATGAGTATAAAATAAGGCCTAAAGTTGCCCGTACAAATTATTTTAAATATTCATTTTTTCATAGATATATTAATGATTGGAACTCTTTGCCTTCTGAAGTAATGTCATCTCCTAGCCTTCAGTCTTTTAAAGTTTCACTGATTAAGTACCTTCGCTCATAATTTACATACTAGGCATAGTGTCTTTACTATAAGTTTATGCATTATTAGGTTTATAATTTATAGTCTAATTTATAGTCTTTTAATATATGTTTATATATTAATTAATTACTATTTTTTTCTTTTTTCTTTTTTGGAGGGTATGTCTTAGCATGGGAATTTGGTTTCCCCCTACTACCGTCCTGTTAACCATTTTTGTATTTTTGTTCGATTGTATATGTTAGTATTAGTTCATTTGTATCAGTTATGTATGGTTACGAACTGTGATTAAAGATTAAAGATATAGTCTCCGCGGCAGGATTAGCTCAGTCGGTAGGGCGCTTGACTGCAGAGCGGGTGGTCCCGGTTCGATTCCTAAGGCTGGACCACTACTCAAGGTCATAAAATAACTGAGAAATAAAGGTACTCCTTTGCACTGCGCGCTAGCGGCTTGACCTTCACGTGGCTCGGATGACCAGGTAAAAAGGTGGTCCCGACTCCAGTAGGAGACGTAAAAAGTGTCCCCAGTTAGCACTTTCGTTCCAAATACATTGACACTCAAATTAAGTGCCTTTTTTATATAGTTCAGTACATAGAACATCCAATCTGTAAGTCATATCTGCCAACTGGAGGACTATTGTTTTGACTCTTGATGGAAAAATCCTAAACATTTCTACTGAGCCTTCTGTTACTAATGACCATTTGGTCCTTCTCGACCAAAAGTTCTCATGCTATTAGAAATAATCAAGGAACATTGCTGCAGTTACCTTTGGTCAGGATTTGGTTTTCCTTTCTTTCTCATGTTGTTTGCTGTTGTTTCACTATAAAAGATTTTGTTGATATGTAAGGGACCCCGAGAGTCTACATAAACATCTTGAAACTTCTACTTCCCTTAAATAAGTAGACTGTATTCCCTCCAGAAAGGCCCCTCTACCCCTCCTCTAAGTCAAATTTTTGCCTTGGGGAGGGATGGGTGGGCAGTTAATTGATCCATCCAGTACAGTTGAAATAATTGGTTGATAATTGCTGCTTCATCCTCACTCCTTTCATCTTTCAAGAGGAAATTACTGCTATACATGCTATGAATGTGTGCTGTCTTTGAAAACAAGTGGATGATGTTTGCATGCAAATTCACAAAATCCTGTAATACTGGGTAATTATGCAGGAAAGTTTTCCAGTTACAAAGTCGGCCAATACGCAGCAATGAATGCATGTAATTGAAGGGAAAATACCAAGGTGTACCTAACTGAAAAAAGGGACCGATAGGATGGAAGGCCACGAAACACAGAAACTGAAATTCAAACGCAAATATCATTTAACCTTGTCTCTAGCAGAGAGAATGATGGAGTTCAACAATGCAGTTCTAACGTTTGAGTCTGTTACAAAACTCTGAGATGTGCCCATTTTTAGAAATGAAACTTCTTTGTCAGTACTTTCATTAAGGTTCTTTCTTTTGATTTTTAAGTATTTTACCAAAGAAAATATGAAAATTTTGTAGATTTGACTTCTAGGAGTGAAAGGTTTAAGAAAGAGGGGTGTGCAAATCTTCATTAAAACTTGCCTAATATCAGACGAAGAAAATACACTTGTCAACAGTACCTAAAATGTAGTCTTCCAACTGTGATCTTTGCTTGTTCGTTTGGTGATATGTGAAATCTGAAAATCATTTAAAGATCAGTAGAAGTAAGTCAATAGCAAGTACAGTTGCACCCCTATAAGAGGTCACTGCCACAGAACAAGTATGTGGTTGCTTTAATAGTTAAGGTTGGCTGTGGGGAGAGATTCTGTTTACAGCAATTTTGTAATTACTGGCATTTTTTCTCCTGGAACCTGGTAACCTGGTAGCTAAATGGATAGCAGCTCAACTAAGGTCTGGCTGTAACCAAAAATATCAGTCTTGCAAATTTACTAAGAAGAAATTTTACCATAAAAAAAACTTGTAAAAAAAATTAAAGAATAACATACTGTAAAGGTTCATAGTGACGTTTGCTTCTGTCAGCCTGAGACTGTTCCACGCCAATTCTACTAGCCTGGGACTCCATCTAAATAAGTGGAATGAATATTTATAGTACTTACAGTGTACGTATATTAGGCCTAACAACTTAACTAGTGGTTAAAAGGACAGTGAGAGCTTAAAAGAGAGGGTGTGTTATTAGAGAGATTAAAAAAGGCCCACAAAGGGTTAAATAAACGATTGACGACTGAGAAAAATCTTTGCAAAGATTTTCACAAAAAGACCATGTATCATGTGGTCAGGTCATAATGTTCTCAAAAAGCCACGCAATCTCACACACCTTAATTCCATACAGATGTAAACAGAACTTCTCAATACGTCTCAGCTCATTTTGCTGAAAAAGGACAACTTTATAATGAGACATTATAAGAGTAAAAAAATCAAACTTCTAAAGTACATTAGAACTACTACACCCACCCAGTAAATGGCAGATTTCTTGAAGGCTCTTGGTAGATCCCTTTCATATGTTAATAGCAAAGTTTAACTTAAAAAAGTGTTTTATGATTATAACCACTGGTGGAGGTGGAACACAAATGGCTCAATTTTATATTAATAGCTTTGAATGAACTCTACTGGTTTAAGTGATAATGAGCACTTCCCTTTTAACAAGAAATTCCACAATTTCAGTTTGGGGTGTAAATGAAAAACATATGTTTTTGGGCATCCCACAGGAAAATTCCCAGGAATGAAAAAATAAAAAAAACACAATGAAACTTTCCGAGAATGTGTGTTTCATTAACAAGTTTTCATAAGGATTCATCAGTTCCAGTCAGTTCCAGGCTAATTTCATGGCAATATTTTTGCCACCATCTTAAATTCTGGCAAGAGAGAGAGGAACAAACATGCTTTACTTGTGTCAAATAGAACATGTTCTTCGCCAAAGGGGCCTTCCCAGTGAAGTTTCCCAAAGTGTCTGGTCAATGAAAAATGCCCAATGTGCAATTAGAAGGGAAAAATTACTGCCATGAAATTTCAGCTGATGCCTACTAACCTCCCCTCTGACATATTTGGGAGTTTGTTCTGATTGAAGGCTCATGTACGCTGTTACCTGTAAGACAATTATTATACCTAATTAAAATACATATTATTATTAAGCTAAACACCCTTCAGCCAAATAAGAGCAGTTTGACCTTCCCTTAAACAGGAAAGCCTTTTTTTATGGCAAACAGCGCACACAAAGTTAAGCTCGGTTACATATAATGAAGCCACACTAAGAGACTTTAGGTTAGGTTTGGTAAGAAGACTTAAGTTGGAAACAGGACATGAAATTTTAATTTTCCACACATGGTAGGTTTCACTTGATAGTCTATGGGTTAAGTGTTTTAGATCACCAACTTCCACTATAGTTACAGCCCTGGGATGACTGTAAGGACACAAGGGACACAAGACACAAGGGAAACTGGGTTTGTGATGTTCCTTAATTACTGCAACGCTTTTGTCTAATAAAAATGTCGCAAGCCCCAAATCTCCAAACCAGTGAGCTTATGTTTTATTACCTTTCATAATATTCTGGAATTTGGTCAATCAAACAGGCCATCTAATCTGTACATTTAAATAGCAAGAACTGGTAGTGCTCAATCACAAATAATAATACAAATCAAAAGATATATATTCCATTAATAACTTTTGCTATGGTCAAATACCTGAAGGTGATTCTTCTTTTGACAAACAAAGGCCTCGTCAGCAAATGAATAGTTAAAACCTTTATCAGCATCCACTCTGAAGAGAGGAGGAGGTCTAAAGAGGACAAGTACAAATATTATTATGGAAAAATATCACACAAATACTATACACATGTTGAATTTGCCTCACTTCTTTCCAAAAATGTCAATTCCCAGTGGAACGTGACTCACACCTGCAATTTCATTTTCAACATTAGGTTACCAGAGAGCAAAACTAATGGTGAGTAAACTGTGAATCACAAAGGAACATCTTTGGAGGCATGAGCGATTAATTTGTAGTGTTGCTGGAGAAACTGTACCATGGGTACCAGAGACTTTTCATGGACAATTTCTGGTTTCAGTCAAGTCTATAGTGGCCTGGCGAAAAGCTTTGCTGCTTGGCCTTCAGCTTCCACCCAAAGACACCAGCGTATCTGCCAACACGTGAGAAAAAATCTTCTCGTATCCAGGATAGAAAATCTGAGATAAAGCTAAGACAACAAAAGCAGCAAGAAGACTTACATTCTCTGGGAGGCATCATCATACATGATACAGCACTCATCAGGTTTAAATGGTAACCACTTAAGGCACTGGTAGGAGTTCTCTGGGTCAGGAGTGGCTGGTGTGGTGAGTGGATCCGGGGAATCCAGGTTCTCAGAACCACTACCATCAATACAGAAATCACCTACAGATAAAGCATAAGCAAAAAGTTAAATGGAACAGTGTGGTCCATAGGGGTAGATCTACTATATATGTGTTACTAAAACATATGGGCGAGTACTGCTAGTAATCCACTCTAGGGTTACCCCTCCACAAGAGAAAATTGAGGTGGAGCTGTCTTGTCCACAGAAAAAAAAAAAGAGAAGGGGTGTTAAAATATGAAAGTCAGAATATGCTCAATGCATTCCTTGTGACCACTCGGGTAAGTGACCAGCTCTTTAAGACCCTGTTTGTGAATTCACCTATGTAATTAATGTAATAACTCTCATAAGCAGCCATGGCCAGTCACTGGCCCGTCTTTCCCTTTGTTTTAAAGTTCTCGTAAAAGACTGCTCAGTTAACACTTTCTTCACTACTTGCACCACATGGATGCTAACGAGAGGCCATTCTTGTAAATGACCTTTTCTTATTGCAACCACAGTTATGGATTCCCAAGGTAGTCACTCAAAAGAACATTGTTCATCTGAAAACAAAAATATCAGCTACACTTGTAAACAAGGAAATTAACTGCTAACTGCTTTCAAGTACCTGGTTCTGATTTCAAAGATCCGAGCCTGAGAGAAGAGATTCCATTTGTTGTTAAAGTTTCACTGCACTCTGATGATCTCTTCCTTTTTCGTTTAGGTTCAGAGGAGACACTACTGTTAAGAAGTAGAAAACAAACCAAGCATACAATAATTATGCTTAATATGTCAATAGATAACAAGAGAGTTATTCCTTTGCAGACTGTGCCCTCGTGGGAGATAGGAACAAAACACATAATACTGTAACTGAAGGGCAACCCTAGAAAGAGATCCCCATCACTTCAGAGAACAGCTGCTTTAGTATGAAAAATGTGAAAAATGGTTTGACCTAAAAAACTTACAACATTCCAACTATCCAATTGTTGTTTTCACATTCAAGATATATAAAAGACAGAAAATTGGCACGTTTTTATATTATAATATTAGGACTGCATGAATGTGTAACTTCCAAAACTCCATAAAACTAGTTCACCTTAATCTGTACATAAATATTGTAAACTAAAATGAACCATGACACACAGGTGGGATTATAATTAAAAGTTCATAATAGTACCTTCCTCGTCTGTTCTTTATTGAACGTTGATTAATAATAGAAAAGGTAAATGTAGTTTGATTCTCTGAAACTTTCAAAGAGGTATGGACTGACTGACACTGTCTTTAAGGACCCTCGAACCATGCTGCAAAATACTTGAATGCTGTTGTCCCCCATCAGGGAGTAACAGAGATGGCAACACAATGGCATGCATGCCAGGTACACTCCCAGATAAAAACACTAAAAAAAAAATACATAAAGCAGTAATAAAGGTCACAGCACAAACTTCCCCAAGATCAAGATATAAGATAGGGTTCCCATATACTCAGTGAAAATTTGTCGTTGATGGCATTGTTCTTTTACATGACCAATGTAAGCAAATCTCTATTCGCCCTACACGTAAATTTAATGGGCTGGGGCTCTAGCAAAAAACCTTCCCCTAACCCCACAGCAACTCATGATCCATTGTCTTTGATCAGGTCCTAAAGTATGGTGAAGAGTATCATGGCTGGATTGTGGTTATTGTTAGTCATGGGAGTAGTACTCTGTCTAGGGGCTTGCCTCAAAAGCAAGATTCCTGGAGATCCCAGCTAATGCAGAGTCCCATCCTCCATTTAGCAATGAAGTTGGTTATAAAGAACTAATTTAAACATTACCACAGTTGCAAATTTCAGTTTGGGTATTTTTAATTTGTATCAAATGCCTTCGCAATTGATAAGATCTCTAGGCCTGCCAGCACTCAACTTAAAAAAGTTATACTTCATGTGTATAATAGCTTCAATTTATATCACCTGTTAAGGTATCATCCACCCTCAAGCATGCACCCTCCTCGCATTGATCAGCGCTAGTGCTTTTGCTTTTACTAAATACCCTCATATACTGTACATTTTCTGAAAGCTTGATAGTTCCAGCTTATCCCTTATTCCTTTTAAAAAATAATGAATGCCCCCGAGATTGGAGTATAGGGCTCAGGCTTCTCCCAGCCATGAGCCCCTTCTCTCCAGGCTTGGTGGTCAGCACGGAGGTCCCTTTGGCATGGCCTGGGGGCTTAAGGTTGGAAGGCGCGGGTTTACCAGCCATGAAGGAGTAACTCTGTCTAGGGGCTGCCTTTGCCAAAAGTGGAAGCCCCTGGACAACCCGGGCACCCACCTCCACTAAGCGACGCAGTTGTTAAAATAGTAAATACATTTTATACTGTTCTGATTGATGCTTTGTAGTTCTCTCAAACCTTGATCTCCATCTGGAGAGTCCGGCCCATCCGAATCTGGTGGAGTAAGAGGCGAATTTTTGCTACGCCGATGTCCTCCAAAGTTAGGAATGTCTATTGGGCTAACAAAAACAAAGAATACAGATGAATGCCATGGAATGCTGCCTTACAAATGAACAACATAATAATGGTCCTCAAGTTTACATTGGTCCATAAAATTTTGTGTTGTTGCCAAATCAATAGACCAAAGCAATTCAGTCCGTAAACACCGACATACAAATCCTTCTAAATTTTGAAATTTCCAACTGTCATAAAAGCTTTCCCTTAAGGCAATGTTACAAGGCTCAAATAGAAATAGTAAGTGAAAGATTTTAAGACAGTTCAAAAGTTTCAAAATTTAAGAGGACTGGAATGGAAAACCACACAATCATTGCAAGAGTTGATTTTTCCCATACATATCCTTCTATAAATTTTCAGTGGCCTTTGCAATTGCTACTTTTGAGATAAACTGTCAAAAAAATTTACAGGTTACCTGTAGTTAAATCATTTTTCCACAAAGATATTTTTTACAGAAAGTTGATCTTTGCAAGAGTTGATTTTTCCCATTATATCCTTCAATAAATTTTCAGTGGCCTCTACAATCGCTACTTTTGAGATAAACTGTTAAAAAATTTACAGGTTACCTGTAGTGAAATCATTTTTCCACAAAGATATTTTTTACAGAAAGTTGATCAAAAGACTTAACATTGCAAAAGACCTATTTTCACCCTTCAGTGCTAGCTATATTATAGGACATACACATGACATTTGGAATGTAGGGTCTTTTTATTTTATATCTAAACCATTTCCTGGTGTCTTACTCCCTGACCTGACCCATCCAGATGTTCTTAGGGGTTCGTCGCGTGTTCCTGCCCCATTCAACACACAACATTGCAGAGATGATTTAATCATGATTTTTTATATATCATTTAGAGCTTGAAATGATGAATGCAGCAGATTCCGAGAAATAATGAAAGAAAAATAGTTTATTTGTCGGTTAATTATTAACAAACTCCAGCCCAACCTCCATTCAAGATCGAGGCACCTCTATTTGAGGGACACTTGCCTGGGTCCCAAGGGTGTCCCTTGAATGGAGGTTCCACTTTAGTTTGTTCTAAAAGTTTGAAGTCTTCACCTTTTATGAGACCTTTCTGATCTTTTCTGGAATCTCGCAAATATTTCTCAAGGTCCGAAGTGCACTTCCCAGATCTGGAAGTGTGCTGTGATTGGTTTACGTTTATGACGTAAAAAAACGATAGTGTCCTTGCAGGCCTTCCCTTCCCTCCTTGCGCACCCCTTGCGCTTCTTTCACATCTGAAATCCCCTTTCCCTTCCCTTTCGAATGCCTGCCACACAGGCTATGCTGATCTCCAAATCTTATGACAACAACGAGAAACAGAAACATGAACAAATTTACATGTACATCTCACTGGTACCCCAACATCAGTATGGAATTTTTTGCCCAAAATTAAATGCAGATGTTTCTCTTGAGAAACCTCTCCAGTGAGGGTAACCAAGAGGGGTGGCTGTATTTGCAGGCTTATTCATGGGCTGAGTGGAATATAGGGCCCTGAGAGACTTTTGATCTTTTATCAAATTCTCTGTCCCCTTTTTTTTGGTAAATGAGCATCACAAATCCAAGTAAGAGGAGAATCTAGAATTTTATCAAGCGTCACTTGAAACTCCTTCTACATTACTTGAAAGGATGGTTTATAATCGTAACTAACACTACATGTAGTACTGTATATACTTACTGTCCCACAGAAGCCACCTGGCCATCTGAAGGAAAACCAAGGTTTCCTGTTCAAAAGAACACATCAGTACTCAGCTTTAGTTTCATTGAAACCACTGACTGGCAAGTGAGTATGCCATGTAGCACAAAATTTTTCAACTTTTGTGATTATTCTGGTGATTTGCAAAAATAAGTTCCTGCAAAAAATAATTACTGCAAACTTTTTTCCTGCAAAAATTTATTCCAAATTAAATATTCTCTAACTTAAATTCACTACACACAAATACAGTACTAAGACTAAGTACTAATTGTGTCTGTTTCATGACCAGTCTCTTTCATTCAGAAACAAAACAGTATGCAAATATCGATATACAAAGGGTAAGCGCACTATAGTATTGTTTAAAAACAAACTGAAAACTGAAAATAGTTTCANGACTGGCAAGTGAGTATGCCATGTAGCACAAAATTTTTCAACTTTTGTGATTATTCTGGTGATTTGCAAAAATAAGTTCCTGCAAAAAATAATTACTGCAAACTTTTTTCCTGCAAAAATTTATTCCAAATTAAATATTCTCTAACTTAAATTCACTACACACAAATACAGTACTAAGACTAAGTACTAATTGTGTCTGTTTCATGACCAGTCTCTTTCATTCAGAAACAAAACAGTATGCAAATATGGATATACAAAGGGTAAGCGCACTATAGTATTGTTTAAAAACAAACTGAAAACTGAAAATAGTTTCATTGATTTGTCAGGGACTTTCTGAAAATCGCAAAAATTAATTCCCATCAACAAAACCAATCTGTCCTAAACACAAAAATTAGCTCCCGCAAAACACAAAAAGTCATAGATGCACAAAAATAAACTCTCTCAAAAATTTCGTGCCACACGGTATGCAATGTCAGCTAATACAGTGTAGACAGAAGTTCCCTGTTGAAAAAGTGGGCTTGTCTCAAAAGCTTTCCGGCCTGTATTTATTACTTAGTAATTCAGGGAAGCAGCTCCTTAATATAAGACCACACAGGGAGATCATGTTCAGAAGGGTTTATAACAGGAGGCTTCATCAAATTTAGGTTCTTATATAGGAATGCATTCTTTTTCAAGAATTCTATCATGGTAACTTTTGAAAAACTGGATATGGGTGCTTATATTGCATTTACTAGGCATGTCACATATGCATCACTGATTAAGCGTATTGGGTCAGGTGGCTGGATAATGACCAACAAGATCAAGTCTTTTTTCATAAAATGTAAAAAAAGAACATGACCAATACTGAGCGATCTTGATTCACCAGCCTCGGTCAATAAAGGATTCATTATATGGTCAAAACAAATCTTTTCTATCAGGAAACGGCAGGTAATCTCAAGCAGGCAAGATTGGCTCATTTTGCCAGCTCGGGTAGCCAATCAGAACACAGGGTTCACATCATCTCTCCTGCTTCCAGAGCCAACAATGTAATCCAGCTAGTTAAATATCTCTTAACAGACACCTTGACATGATGCACATCTTACTAAAATCGACTGCCCAGCTTTTCTTTACTCCTTTTAGGTGACCAGGGGTTTCAATAAACACTGACGAACGCCAAAACACATCTGCTACTCTTTCATTCCCGAAAAAAGAAGGAACTACATTTAATAACATTGTAAACAAATAATATATCATTGATGGAGCGGCTGATAAATCAAAACTTGAATGAACCCTACATTTTCTTGCATGTACTCAATTTAATCTCCAGAATGCTGGAAATTGCATTTGAAGGCATTTCATTTTCAGAATTTTCTGGGTGAGCATGCTCTCCCAGACCCCATAGAAAAGGGGGAGAAATGTGGGAACTCCTTGTCAATACAGTCGGCAGGAGTCCATCAAATGGAGCCTCCATCTCCCATACAAGCCCTTGGAGTCAACGTACGGAAACTCACGGAAACTCACGGAAATATGACACTTTTCACGGGAAACAAGCCATTCTATTTATAAATCTCCTCGGGAAAGGGTTGACTCAAGAAATTAATGGAAATGGAGGCTCCATTTGATGGACTCCTGCAGTCGCTTAATCTAGTCAAACCTGCTGGCTACTTTAATTATTATTGAAACCCCTGGGTGACCCTCTATAACATGGTCATCTCTCTGTCCAACACATTGTGCTGGTCACAAAGGTGTCAATCTCACAAAAATTTCACTTTAAAATTTAGGACCGTAAATCCTCTATTTAGCCCCCCCCCCCCCTCTCAAATGAGCCTCCCTCTAATAAGCCCCCCGCCCCTTTCAGACCTTTTCAGGGCAAGAAAGTTAGTAAGCTCCCTCCTCCCCACCCCTAATTATTCTTCACTAATAAATTAATGATAGATTGTATTAATCAATCACGACTGTAAAATTTTGTGTGGACTGATCTGGGATGGTTAATTTACCAACTGAAAGTTCAGATTTGATTCTGATCCTCAACTGCATGACCGAAAACTTNCTTCACTAATAAATTAATGATAGATTGTATTAATCAATCACGACTGTAAAACTTTGTGTGGACTGATCTGGGATGGTTAATTTACCAACTGAAAGTTCAGATTTGATTCTGATCCTCAACTGCATGACCGAAAACTTCTTGTTCTTAAACTTCAGCACTTTGTATTCTAGTTCTTTATGGAGAACTGATACCATCATCTTTTCTAAATTAAATAAGCTCCCTCCCCTCTCAAATAGCCCCTGTCTCTATTCAGCCCTCCCACAAAGGGGCTTGAAATAAATAAGACCCTGGCCAGCTTAATAGAGGATTCACGCTATTTAATAACAGTGACACTGATAAAATTGAATATGGAGTATTATACCACTATATCTTGCTCCTAAATTGAAAGAGAGTAAATTGTCCTGACCAGCTACATCATCTGTAAATCCAAAATTTAGTTGCCCAGTTCCATCATTACACCTAGTATATAAAAAAGAACGCAAAGTAAATCAGGTAAATGAAGTATTTCAGTGTTCTGATCGTGAGTACTATTTGAAACAAACCATATATGAACTTGGGATAAAACAAATGTTTACAGATGTGTTCTCATAGTTTTATGGTCAACCCAAGTGATCCAAAAAGAACCTAAGAAATTTAGGTAGCCTGTATAACAGGTGCTTTATGAGCCAAGCGAGGTGAATGCAACATTTTGCGCGAAGCGTGAAACAAGTGCGAAGTGCGAGACAAGGGGAGGAGAAAAATAAAGCGGCTGTTACCAGTCCATTGTTCTGGCTCTTCCACCCACCTACGCCCACAAATATTGACTGACGGTGGTGATGTCAAAAAGACCAATCAAAACACAATCCATAACTCAAAAATTGTCACCTTTCTAGTCTAAACTGTCACACATCTACAACCACAGGTTAAGGGGCAGAGATGTATGACATTTCAGACTGTCACCTTTCTGCCTACCAGAAACACGCACAGCAGCATAACCCACGGGAAAAAACAACTACCAGGCCATGAATCACCTTCAAGACTCAGCACAGTGAAAGTTTCAGTCTCAGTCAAAGTTAAGTTTATGTCCAAACACAGTGGCGAGAAAGAAAGAGGGAAAACCTGTCATTCAAACAAATTTCCAAGGTCATGTTTCACATCATCGTGAGCTTATGAGTCGTGTTTAATTTGGCCTGTCAACAATTGATTTCAAAAAGTTAATAAAATCAGTCTTTTTCCAAAGACACCTTTCCTCTTAAGTAATAAATTAAAAAATTTCTTTTGTTTTTCCTTTATTTCTAGAACATTTGGAAATAATCAAAGAGCTTCTCCAACAGCATCATCAAAAGAACATGACTGCATGGCGGCTATTTTGTTCCAGACAAATTAAGCCAGAATCTTGCCAGAACAACACATCAACAATTAACCAATTATTGGAATGCAACGTTCATGTAGTGAATGAGGGAAGAGCCAGAACAATGGACTGGTAACAGGCACTTTATTTTTCTCCTCCCCTTGTCTTGCGCTTTGCGCAAAATGCCGTGTTCGCCTCGCTTGGCTCATAAAGCACCTGTTATGCAGGCTAAAATTTAGGCAATGCATCTTGTCAGTGCAAGGACAGGATTCAAATTCCTGTCACTCCTAATTTTCTCATTTTTATCAGTTTAGCATCAAATTTAATGTTGTCTTCACAACATTATCTGCTGCTTAGTTAAAACATTCTTTGCATGACTGCCAGTGCTTATGTGTCAAATGAACTGTTTCATTCCATTGGTATTTACTTACCAAATTTCATTATTACTTACAGCATAATTAACCAGCTGAACTAATAACAAAAGAAAATGGCAACCTACTTCAAAATATACACAGTTCATATTTAAAAAGAAAATAACAAATTCAACAATAACTCTTCGGGCATTATTTTAATTTGATCTAAAACTCCCTATGAAACTCTATTAGAACAAAGAGACGTTGTCAATAATTAAAACATTGCTGTTTAAATTCAACTGAGTTTTCAAGTGTTCGATAAGATAACCACCGCATTTGTTTCTGGATGAATGATTTTAAAATTTATCTGACTTGAATTTCCCAAGCCTGTAAAAGTTCGCATGAAAGGTCATAAAAGGTCAGACCTTCCAATCTTCTGCTCTGTGTTATACAGTAGTAATTGCCAGATCTTTAATAACAACAGCAACAGATTTCCTGATGAAAAAATTGAAATAAACCTATAAAATTGTTCAAATAAAATTTCCAAAGGTTAGCGTGATGCTCGGTTGTTATTCAAGAAGCAAAGCAACTAATCACACTTGAAAAGACTAAACTTAGACTTGTGATTTGGCTGAAAACTTAAACCTTTACACGAAGAAAATGTAAATATTGACACAAACATGGGATCAGAGGCGGCGTTTCTCGTTACAAGAGAATTTTGCAAGTCTCGGAGAACAATTCAAAAGCATTTCCGGTTGATTTGTCGCATGAGTCCGTTGTCAGTCGACTGAAACATTTCTCACAGGTTTTAAAAACATAATAAAAAAGAAGGCAAAACTTGATTCACAGATCTTTAAGATAAAAAATGTAATCCCTCTTTAAAGCAAGAAAATCATTCAACGAATTACTAATCCATGAAAGACAATTGTATAAAAATTTTAAAACGCACGCATACACGCGTAAAAGAATACGCGTTGATAAACATTCTGAGAGCAAAATGGCAAAAATGAGCTAATAATTAACTGATTTTTAGTTGATCTCCAACAACGAACGATCAAAGTTCAACACTTCGCCACCAAGAAAAATCAGTAACACTTCCGACAGAAAAATGGAGAATCTATGAAGAAACATGAACTTAGGTCACTTAAGAGTAAAATCAATATAAATTTAAAGGCAGCTTAGAACTTGCAGGGATCATCTTTCTCTCACTGAAAGTGTTTACCTAAGAGTCCGAATAATTCATATATAATAAATCGCCGTACTTCAATTACCACGGATAATAAACCACTATTTTTTCCTTCAATTGTTTTGACGTATCGTCTGAGACTTGTTGCTTTTGCCGAAACTCATTAGTTCAATAGTCCAACAGATTTGACCTTCTCTGTGAACCGCGAAAAATACACTCAAAGCAAATTCTCTAATCGCCACAGGAAAACAAATAAAGTTTATAACCGTTGCTTGCGCATTACAATTATAAAAACAAGATAAAATAGCTTGATACATCCATTATATGCCCAACATCCCATTATTAGAGATTCACTGATGACCTGCTAGAAGACATGTCAAGTTTTCTGTTCTGTTCTGAAGTAAGAAAAGTGTTAAGTAACAATATTTTTCTTGGGAAATACTGTATTGATGCAGCATTTGTTAACAATTCTCAACGTTTTGGATAGAGCACTCAAAACCTCAAGACCATTTTTCCTGTGGCCTGAGGACAGAACTATATATGGCAAACTTTAAAAATAGCTTCAGCTAAAACAACAACTTGTGCTGAATATTGACGAACTTGACTCCGCTTTGAGAAGAAAATAAAAGAAGCAATATTGCCCGCTGACGCAAAATAAAGCCCCCTCACTTTTCCAAATACCGGAAATTTTACCAGCAAGCAGTATACTTGATACAAGTTAAGCCATTTTACAAATAAAATATAAGCTTAAAAGGAACGAGCATGTTTTAAAAGCGTTAAAATGAAACTAAGTTTGTTGCGGTATTTGGTAGAGTTCAAAGGAATTCAATTGGCACCAATTACTGCTTCATAACATTTTTAATTTGTAATTATGCTGTTCTGTGTTTGTGATGATAAGTTCAACGGATAAAGTAAGACATGCTCGGACTCGTCAATGAACTTTCGCGGTATTCAATTTCCNATAAGCTTAAAAGGAACGAGCATGTTTTAAAAGCGTTAAAATGAAACTAAGTTTGTTGCGGTATTTGGTAGAGTTCAAAGGAATTCAATTGGCACCAATTACTGCTTCATAACATTTTTAATTTGTAATTACGCTGTTCTGTGTTTGTGATGATAAGTTCAATGGATAAAGTAAGACATGCTCGGACTCGTCAATGAACTTTCGCGGTATTCAATTTCCTTTACAAGCCCTGAATGCGTGATTATTATGAAACGCTAGTGCGTGCATAATTTTAAGTCTTACGAATTAAGTGAAAAAAGTACTTACCCATCGTGGACGCCCACAACATCAGAAGAAAGATATTCTTCCAAGTAAGGAAAGTTTAAAACGTCTTTGTCTAGTTCTGAAATTGAAAAGGACCACACGGCTTTTCAGAAGCGATGAAGACGAATGAAGCAAACTGTAGTCAAAATAAGCACCTTGCAATCATCGACTGTTGCACTTGTGCGTCGTCAAGAAATTTGATTTCGTCGCACTTACCCAACGCAGAATGTAAATTAGGATCGTCTGAATGGTTCATAACTTGTTAAAGTCCTTTGCATCTAAGGCCAGTCTTTTTATGATTAAGAGATGTGAGTCGACGCTAGCCCCTCAAAAGACATCCTTTACCGTTTCGAAATGTGTAAACTCGGAAAGCTTTGAGCCGCTGACAGATAAAGCACGTGACGCGAGTGCTTAACTTTCTTGCTTTGTCATTATATCTCCAACTCGAATTACTTGTCAGTTTTAATCGTATCATTATACGTCCCAAAATTAATTACTTTTTAACCTAAAAATTTTCTTTTGAAAATAGCTTTTCATTCATCTGCGAAGGAAACTTCCTTTGTTCAATAACCTTACTCCAGAGATACGTCTGACCACGTCTGTCGGCCACCCGTGGTGGATTTCGCGCCTTTACAGACCAGCTAATATCGTATGTCCGGTTTGTTTATGTTCTGCCTCTTTTAACCTTTTTCTTTTTTTAAATAATTATTTCCCTAGGTCGACTAGGGATTTAGGGTAAAGAGAGAAAGAGACGGAAGAAAGAAACCACGAAATTAACCGCAACGTTGTTCTTCCCCTGGATCATGTGGCACCTTGACGCTACCCCGCTGGCCTTTCATTTGCTCGCCCGATTTCTTCAATCTGCTCTCTCCATTTTTTTACTGTCTGTTACCCCTATAAAACTTTTCCTGACTCCAAAGTAACATTACAATCAACTCTTTTAATATTGACCTATAATAAGTTAGCCCTTTGCCGTAGTGCCAGCCTTGCATTCGTTCAGTTTTGTTTTTAAAAGGCTCTTGTCCTCGGTCCCTCCTCGTGTCACTTCAGACAGAGTATATAACCACTTTGTTGTTCGTTAAGGGCGGACCATTAGAAATAACCGAAGCGGAGGTGAAAAAGTTTTAGTGCATGAATTTTTTTCAAAAGCCCGCTTGTCTGCAGGAATTTTTTCTAGGGCATATGACTTATTGTTTTTAGGTATCACCGCCTGCAGGATATTTTTTACACAAGTTTCCCTTGCTGGAATTTTTTTTTTTTTTGGGAGGGGGGGGGGGG
>CALNXI010002142.1:43051-54137 GCA_942486025.1 Porites evermanni
CCTCCTCTCAAATAAGCCCCCTCCCTCTAATAAGCTCCCCTTTTAAGGAGAAGAAAGAAGAAGGGGTTAATAACCCCTTGTCTCTATCACACCCCCGTCTCCTTCCCTAATTATTCTTCACTAATAAATGATAGATGTATTAATCAATCATGACTGCAAAACTTCGTGTGGACTTATAAGGGATGGAATGGTTACCAACTGGAAGTTCGGATTTGATTCTGATCCTCGGCTGTATGACCTCCAACATTTTTGTAATTGAACTTTTCCACTTTATACTCTAGTTCCTTAAGGAGAACTCAAACCATCGTCTTTTCTAAATTAAATAAGCCCACCCGCCCCGCTTCAAATGTGTTTGAAACAAATACAACCCCGCCCCTCCCCCTCCCCGGGTTAATAGAGGATTTACGGTAGCTCAGTAGCTTTAGAGTTTCACTGATTATTAAGTGACGGTGCCCTTCTTACCTTAACAACACGACTGTCAATTTTACCGCGATGGACTAAAGGGTAAGGGAGCATGTGACGTGGATCGCTACATATGACAATTTACGAGGCTACGCACATACAAGAAAATTCAACGAAGAAAGATTAACATTGCTGACCTCTTGTTTTTTAAGCTTTCCAAGCGTGTAAAGAACTGTTTTGATTGTCCTAAGCGGTGTATCGTCTGCACGATTTTTCCACATCTGGTGAGGGTGGGTAAGTAGGAACGTGTGTATGTCCAGGAGAATCTGATCCACTTTCACTTCCGAAATAGTCTTTGGTAAATTGCGAACAACTTTCCAAAGGCACTGAAATAAAAAGAAGACAAAAAGGACTCAACGAATAAGAAAGTTCTAGATATTTTTGCAATTCTTTTCACACCTAAACATTGATTAGAAATGCACCTAGCCTAAAACCATTATCTGTATATCTAGAGCTTGTCTTCATCTTTAAACACTAGGCTACTTAAACTTAACAGATCTGGAGACTCCCAAACCATTCACGTGTTAAAAAAAAGATGGTTGAGTAAACCTTTCCAGAACTGATGTGGACAAATGAAACGAAACTGTTTGAAGATGATGACGTGACAGTCTATATACATTTCAAGTATTCAGAAATTATTGCAGAGAATGGAGTATTTTACTGCGGCTAGGCCAAACTTTCAGGACAATCGACAAGTCTTACGTCAATTTTCCTGTTATTAAGATCAAAAGTTCAAGATTCTTATGTTCGAAACCCGCAGGATAAAAAACATAGCTACTTTCATTACTGGTCTCGAAAATCGAAGCATTGCTGAAAGAGAGGTCAAAGGGTTAGAGATTGCAGGTTTGGCTGGCCTGGGTTAGACAAGGATTATAAAAGTGCTTGATGCCGGAGCTGTTAGGAGTTGAGGGAGAATTTCAGATACTTTTAAGGCCGATTCGAATTAATTATATATCCGTTACAAACAGAAATGGATACGTTAGAACGAAAGAAAACGATCCGAAGAAGCAACGGGTCAACCCCTCACGGAAATAATCACCTTCATAACAAGGTCCAGAAACTTGGGCGAGCTAAGTGAGGTGCCAGCACTCTCTTGAAGAAGCTTAAGACAGTCCTGTAGAAGTTTGATCAATGAACTGAAATAAAAGTTAAGATGTTACTATTGAACTTTCTTGCTCCAAAGCCGGGATATGCAACCCCTAATTATTTACAAAAGGCTTGTTATCACGCCATTGATGGGGAGGTCACCTGTAGGACTAGCCCACTCCGAAGTGTAGAAAATGCACGGGAGCCAACTATCAGTGGCATTACTTCTTACTGGATAAAAAAGGTAGCATTTCAATAAATCAATCAAGGTCTGTCGCCTTGTAACACCCCTTTTAAAAGAGATTTAATGTTGGGTAATAAATTCCTCCCTACTTTTGCCATGAAACTTCAGGGTTAATTAAAAAATTCACATGAGAAATTACAAAACGGAATCTAAGTTTAAAGATGTGAAACTATTTTCCTTATTTCACTCGTCACCATTTGATTTCACAAACTTATTAGTGAATTAAAAGGCCTGTCCTGTACACAATAATATGTCCAAATATGACATTTTTATGTAACACTCAAAGAAGCAAGAAGCCTCTTGAATTGTAGCCCGAGATAACAGCCAAGATTTCATGACGCCACCACTGCTTTCCCCACGAAACGACGTCTGAGGAGCGCGCGCAGAAATTCCATACTGAAGACGTATCATAACACAGATGGGGGTAGTGCTTCTCATTGGCTAAAGCAAATTTTCCACGCAGCACGACCAATCAGAAGCACATCCCAGATTTGGGTAGACATACGTCATTAGTACGTAATTTCTGCAGCCGTTCTTCAGACGTCAATTCGCAGGGAAACCGCTGGTGGTATCGCGAAATGTCGTGGCCTGTCTTCTCAGGCTACCTGACTTACCCTAAGACGTAAGTCTGATCGGACATCTCAATCACCTTCACCATCAGAATATTAATAGCTCTGATTATCTGAGGACCATCCTGTAACTCTGCCAGGCGGTCATCAGACAGCACTGTTATTAAGACCTGCATTAGCTGCTTCAGTGAGCTGCGTGACACGGAGCGTGCAAGAGGCGCACTGGAGAATACACTCAACATGGTGTCCATTAGACAATTGATGAGCCTCAATACACTGGCTTCAGGCTGCTGGTTCGACTCCACGTTAGGGACGTGAGTGGTCAGGATCATGTTCAGTTGCAAAGAGGCTGCATTCAAAAACTGAAGAAATAAGAATCGCTAATAAGCTTGGTTTCCAGAAAGAAGTTTCGTTATAGGGAGCAAGGGTGGGGCAGTGGCGACGGAACTGGCTTCTCACCAATGTGGCCCAGGTTCAAATCCCATCGTCGATGCCATATGTGGGTTGAGTTTGTTATTGGTTCTCCCCCTTGCTCTGAGAGGTTTTTCTTCGGGTATTCCGTTTTTCCCATCTCCTCAATAATCAACACTTTCAAATTCAAATTTGATCTGGAAGGAACGGACATGTTTAAACGAGTTCTTAAGAAACTCCTTGGTGATTCGTCTATAAACAAATTACAATTTGCAACAAATCTCAAACTTATTTTTATACTTGTGGTTCCGACTGGGTTAGACGAAAGTTGAACATGGCCATTCTTTATTGCGGTAAACATTACCAGCAGTGCTCTGCCCACATTTGCCTGAGGATCAGGCTTTTATTGTGGGAAAAGGGAGAATACAGCAACGGAAAAGCTCCCTGGCATCAATGTTCGCAAAGAAAAAAGTTGACCCATTTATTACGAAAGTAACAATGAATGGCCAATTTCCGCACACACACAGGGAGCCCAATCGTCATTTGACATCTCACATACAACCATCAGCCAATCAAATACATCTTACCTGGTCTATATGTTTGCTGACTTCCTTATGGTTTTTATTTCTGATAACTCTCTCAAATTGCACCAAAGCCTGGGTACTAGCTGTGACGTCACTGCTGGCTATCTGAGAAATAACGTAATTGAAGGCAGCTGTTGGGTTGGTCCTGCTAAACACTCCCATATGAGGAGAAGCTGGATTTCTGATGAAACAAAAGGAGGAAAACCTCATCGTTATTTCAGTTTTCTTAAAAAAAAGGACTGTCGGTAACAGTGACTGATGTTTAGATAACCTGAGTGAAGATACCACCAAGGTGAAGTCAAATTCTAAACCTATCATGATAACTTCTCTATCACTAATCGGATCTTCTTTAGTCTGTGAACAGCCTTCCCCTCCCCTCAAAGAAAATCGGGGAGTGGGCGAGTTTACACTGGCTAGATCTCTTATGTCCAGAAGTTCAACCCAACGACGGATAGACCTCTTAAGCATGCTTCATTTGTGATAAAACTCTAGAGAACTGTTTCATTCAAATTTCGTCCTATTCCCATGCGTATGTACACATAATTTATGAAAAGACAAAGGCGCAAATACCCGCTAGACCTTCATCGGGAAAACATTCAAGCTAAAAGGGTCAATTGACGAGATCTTGGAACGGACTATGGTGACCTTGATAACAACTCGTCAAATTCAGCCTACAAGCACAGTTTGCAACTGAGCTTGACAAACTGTTTACTGTTTAACCAATTAGCTCAATACATATGAACCTGCCATTGTCTAAAATTTGCAACTCTGACGCTACAAACAAATGAGACTGAAAGAATCAGACAGTGTATGCAAACGCAACGCCTAAAAACCTACAGCAACCAAGCTACGTGCAAACGGACGCAACAAGTCCTAACATTGTTGCGCCAAAAATGTTGTGTGTTGTTGTGTCCGTGTTGCAGTGGCGTGCAAACGGATACAACAACTCCCTACAACATGCAACAGGGTCTGCAAACAGACGAAACATGCAACATCCAACAATGTTGCGTCCGTTTGCACGGGGTTTTAAATCAGTTGCGTCGGGGCAATAAGATTACCAAAACAGACTCACTTGGTGAAGGGTTTCTGAATGGGTGCACTAATCAAGTCATCTAAAGCTTCATTGGTCTCCAGTTGAAGAACTGATACTTCACTATAATGATAGTCTCCTTCTATTCCATCGATATCTAAACTAAACTCACGGCGGATATTCTCCTGTCTTGGCGCTGGGGCTGTAGCGGGTCTGTAGGCAAAACAAAGGCTGGATGAGTGGTTAATGACCCAATGGCCACCTTACGCAACGACAAAGTTGGCGAATCACAACCGCAGGTGAAGTGCTTTCCCCCCTCTCTTTGAGTTAGTTTATCTCTCTGCCAATCATATTACTATAGGGGTTAAAACACAAACTTTAAAGCTTGTTGTGAATGGAAAAGCGTTTCATAAAAAAAAAACAACCTTCTGGTTGCCACTCATATCTTCCGGCATGTCAGCAGTCGTTCATGCTACCATGGCGTATACTTGGGCTTCGTAAGGTGCCCAGTCCTTTTCGCTGCAGTTCCGCAAAAAAGGTGAGCATGCGCACCTAAAAAAATCAGACATTTGGAGAGAGGTTCCGGAATAAAATCAAAATAAAGGGGCTGTCACGCTATCCACAATTAACAATTCTTATTGCGTAATGCGGTCAATCGAACGAACCTTAATAGAATAAACATGGCGCGAAAGCGTTAATATCAATTACAAAATAATAATAATAATAACCTGGTCATCTGAGATTTGGCAGGTTTTTTCTCTTCCTTTAAGTTTTTCTTGGCACCATCAGCTGAGTCACCTGCTCCACGAGGAGCAGCACTGCTCTTAGCAGCTGTATTTTCAGACGGAGCGGTACTGGGTCTATTCTTGGAAGACCGTTTAATGCGCTCTTCGAGGTAAGCAAGGTCTTTATCCGAGAGCTGTTCAAGAAAACAAGTTGACAAATTTATGAACTTACCCTAAGACGTAAGTCTGATCGGACATCTCAATCACCTTCACCATCAGAATATTAATAGCTCTGATTATCTGAGGACCATCCTGTAACTCTGCCAGGCGGTCATCAGACAGCACTGTTATTAAGACCTGCATTAGCTGCTTCAGTGAGCTGCGTGACACGGAGCGTGCAAGAGGCGCACTGGAGAATACACTCAACATGGTGTCCATTAGACAATTGATGAGCCTCAATACACTGGCTTCAGGCTGCTGGTTCGACTCCACGTTAGGGACGTGAGTGGTCAGGATCATGTTCAGTTGCAAAGAGGCTGCATTCAAAAACTGAAGAAATAAGAATCGCTAATAAGCTTGGTTTCCAGAAAGAAGTTTCGTTATAGGGAGCAAGGGTGGGGCAGTGGCGACGGAACTGGCTTCTCACCAATGTGGCCCAGGTTCAAATCCCATCGTCGATGCCATATGTGGGTTGAGTTTGTTATTGGTTCTCCCCCTTGCTCTGAGAGGTTTTTCTTCGGGTATTCCGTTTTTCCCATCTCCTCAATAATCAACACTTTCAAATTCAAATTTGATCTGGAAGGAACGGACATGTTTAAACGAGTTCTTAAGAAACTCCTTGGTGATTCGTCTATAAACAAATTACAATTTGCAACAAATCTCAAACTTATTTTTATACTTGTGGTTCCGACTGGGTTAGACGAAAGTTGAACATGGCCATTCTTTATTGCGGTAAACATTACCAGCAGTGCTCTGCCCACATTTGCCTGAGGATCAGGCTTTTATTGTGGGAAAAGGGAGAATACAGCAACGGAAAAGCTCCCTGGCATCAATGTTCGCAAAGAAAAAAGTTGACCCATTTATTACGAAAGTAACAATGAATGGCCAATTTCCGCACACACACACAGGGAACCCAATCGTCATTTGACATCTCACATACAACCATCAGGCCAATCAAATACACCTTACCTGGTCTATATGTTTGCTAACTTCCTTATGGTTCTTATTTCTGATGACTCTCTCAAATTGCACCAAGGCCTGGGTACTAGCTGTGACGTCACTGCTCGCTATCTGAGAAATAACGTAATTGAAGGCAGCTGTTGGGTTGGTCCTGCTAAACACTCCCATATGAGGAGAAGCTGGATTTCTGATGAAACAAAAGGAGGAAAACCTCATCGTTATTTCAGTTTTCTTAAAAAACAACTGTCCGTGACAGTTACTGATGTTTCGATAACCTGAGTGAAGATACCATCAAGGTGAAGTCACCTACTAAACCTATCATGATAACTTCTCTATCACTAATCAGATCTGCTTTAGTCTGTGAACAGCCGTCCCCTTCACTCAAAGAAAATAAGGGAGTGGGCGAGTTTACACTGGCTAGATCTCTTATGTCCAGAAGTTCAACCCAATGACGGATAGACCTCTTTAAGTTACATTTGTGATAACACTCTAGAGAACTGTTTCATTCAAATTTCGTCTTATTCCCTTGCACATGTGCACATAATTTATGAAAAGACAAAGGGGCAAATACCCCCGAGACCTTCATCGGGAAAACAAAACATTCACGCTAAAGAGGTGTATTGACGAGATTGTGGAACGGACTATGATGACCTTGATAACAACTCGTCAAATTCAGCATTCAAGCACAGTTTGCAACTGAGCATGGCGAACTGTTTACTGTCTTACAAATTAGCTCAATACATATGAACCTGCCATTGTGTTAAACTTGCAACTTTGACGCTACAAACAAATGAGACTGAAAGCATTTGACAGTGTATGCAAATGCAACGCCAAAAAACCTACAGCAACCAAGCTACGTGCAAACGGACGCAACAACTCCTAACATTGTTGCGCCAAAAATGTTATGTGTTGTTGTGTCCATGTTGCAGTGGCGTGTAAACGAATACAACAACTCCCTACAACATGCAACAGGGTGTGCAAACAGACGAAACATGCAACATCCAACAATGTTGCGTCCGTTTGCACGGGGTTTTAAATCAGTTGCGTCGGGGCAATAAGATTACCAAAACAGACTCACTTGGTGAAGGGTTTCTGAATGGGTGCACTAATCAAGTCATCTAAAGCTTCATTGGTCTCCAGTTGAAGAACTGATACTTCACTATAATGATAGTCTCCTTCTATTCCATCGATATCTAAACTAAACTCACGGCGGATATTCTCCTGTCTTGGCGCTGGGGCTGTAGCGGGTCTGTAGGCAAAACAAAGGCTGGATGAGTGGTTAATGACCCAATGGCCACCTTAAGCAACGACAAAGTTAGCGAATCACAACCCCAGGTGAAGTGCTTTCCCCCCTCTCTTTCAGTTAGTTTATCTCGCGGCCAATCATATTACTATAGGGGTTAAAACACAAACTTTAAAGCTTGTTGTGAATGGAAAAGCGTTTCATAAAAAAAACAACCTTCTGGTTGCCACTCATGCCTTCCGGCATGTCAGCAGTCGTTCATCCTGCCATGGCGTATACTTGGGCTTCGTAAGGTGCCCAGTCCTTTTCGCTGCAGTTCCGCAAAAAAGGCGAGCATGCGCACCTAAAAAAATCAGACATTTGGAGAGAGGTTCGGGAATAAAATCAAAATAAAGGGGCTGTCACGCTATCCACAATTCACAATTCTTATTGCGTAATGCGGTCAATCGAACGCACCTTAATAGAATAAACATGGTGCGAAAGCCTTAATATCAATTACAAAATAATAATAATAATAATAATAACCTGGTCATCTGAGATTTGGCAGGTTTTTTCTCTTCCTTTAAGTTTTTCTTGGTGCCATCAGCTGAGTCACCTGCTCCACGAGGAGCAGCACTGCTCTTAGCAGCTGTATTTTCAGACGGAGCGGTACTGGGTCTATTCTTGGAAGACCGTTTAATGCGCTCTTCGAGGTAAGCAAGGTCTTTATCCGAGAGCTGTTCAAGAAAACAAGTTGACAAATTTATGCGGCTCATAAAGGAACTACTGAATTCACATCTACACATCCTTCTCAGTTAAGTTCAGATATACTATATCAGTAAGGTGTGAGAAAGAGTCAATTTAAATTTTCAAGTGGGAAGATTTTGATGCATGCACATTAGTAGATAAGGATTGATTTTAAAATGTCCATTTTACAGAGGAGGTCAAATGAGTATGGAAAGTTCTCTCGTGGTTGGTTTAGTTTCAAATTGTTTGGTGTTGTGGTAAGCTAGAAACTTTGGCCACCATCTTGCACGAAGAGCGGGCAACATTTTTTGCGGGGCTGTGATAATGTAACTATCAGCGCGCATGATGAAGAGAAGAAACTGTGAACGAAATTGATAAAAAACGCAATGCCGACTTCTGACCAAGCAGTAAACGAAGAAATTTCTTAAAGCAGAAAGGTGAACAAAGTTATTATATTGTGAATTTAAAAAGCTCACCTGTGAACAGTACTTGTAACACGCCTTCTCTCCGACAAGAAAATAAGCTTCCACAACAGCATTCAAAGCAGCATTTCTGACGCCATTATCTCGGTCACCGATCTGAGCAGCAATGGCAGCAATTGCCTTGGGGGGAGTGGGCTGACACACATTCATGCCATACACCTGGATCAAAGACCCCAGCTCTTCAAGGCATTCTGCGACAATCAGAGAAATTAAGTTGGAGGATCTTACTCAGTTATTACTGTAATCCGGAGACTGAAAACGGACTTGGGTCTTGCCATTTGGAAATGACACTCCCTTGAAGTTAACACAGGGAGCTAGGTCGTAGGCCCTGTTTACAAGAGGGAGGGTAACTATGGTGCTAGGGTTACCCTAGCAAGAGGAGAGGGTTACCCTACCTGCCTTGTAAACGCTCTGCTAGGGATAAGTGGCCTTCCCGGGACAACTTTCCTTCATCATACGTCACCAGTAATCTTGACAATTTAAACGGAGTTATCCAATTTCTGAGCTAAATTATAAACATCTGAACAATATAAAGCTGATTACGTTGAGCCGGGTGATAGTGTAACCCTACCAGTGAAATTTGCTTGTAAACCAGAGCTAACTTTAACCCGCTTGCTAGGGTAACCCTCTCTCCTTGTAAACAGGCCCTTAAGGTCCGTTTAACGGATCAAACAAAGTCATCCACTTAACTTCAGAGCTGAAAATAATTTTTCTTTCTTGAAAGGACATTTGTGCCGCAAAGCCACCTTTGGTGGACGTAATAAAGGACAATATAAGCGACTTCAAAATTAATGTTTGCACGGTAGGCGCGGACATTGTACAATGACCGAAAGTTATTTGCAGCACTGCAACATTGTGGTGCGTCAGAGCCATTTTTTTGGGGAACAAAGTTTTAACGCATTTAAACCTAATAAATATATGTTGAATGCAACAGTAAGGAGGTGTAGGAAAGAGGGAAAAAGAACAAGACATTTCTTAAGATGACTCTGGCACGAGAGCTTAAACAAACAGATATCTACACCTACCCATTCTCGTATTCTTGTTCTTTGATGTAATGCCTTCCATGATATAGTTAAACAGCTTGCTTGCTGGATAGATCTTTCGTAGAAGTTTCAACAGATTGCGAATCATTTTTCTCAATACATCCTTTGGATCACCAACCTGCAAATAAAAATACGTATTAAACTAAGACGTGCGCCTTACTCCATGAGGAGTGTTTTTGCTTGTCTGATCTCACGATTGTCTGCAGGGGACAAACTCCACCTCAAAGATAGTAATTTCAGTATATGTCCAATTTTCACTTGATCCAGGGCTGGATGATCCGTAAACATAGACGTCAATTGATACCAAAGGCAATTATCACAGTGTCTGGGCGCTTTGACCCCACCAGTACCTGTACCTATCCCGTTGTCAGGATGACCACTGGGGCGCCACAGAAGACCTGGCAACCGTATCCCTACACCTCTCTCTGTCTGCATTCTCTCTTATATTAGCGCGTCACTGAGCTTTAAGCCTATCCATTCTGAGATGCAGTTTTTCCTTCTATTCTTCTGTCTACTTTTCCCCTCCTTCACCCTCCCTGCACTACGCGTTGCAGGATTCTACTGTAAATCTCTGCTAATCGTGATATGTGTCCAAACCCCTTTAACTTTCGTGCACTGGGCGGATTCTAAAAATTTGTCTTAGCAGCGATTTAGCGCTGCCATAAGGTGTCGGGGACCGGGGATTACCCGCGGCTACTGTGAACGTTTAACGTGACCCCTGGCTACTTCCGTGGTAAAATGCAGAAAAAAAAAACGAACAAAAGAAACCCCAGGCTGTTTGATTCCCTCCCTACTTATTTCAGGAACCCAGCAACTTAAAATGCTAGTGACAGCCAGGCGACCGACTTTTGCCCAAGGCAAAAGGGCGGAGCATCCTAGATTTCATAACGTCACAGCTCTTAGGCTTACTCGATTCACAAGTTTTCTTGAAAACAGCCTTGCCTTAGTGCTCAGCAAACGACAGAGGTCATACTAGTATGAATCCTTCTGAGGTAACTGTTGTATTAATAATTATAATAAGAAAAGAAAACAGAGTTGTCTTAAAGCGATCTCCACCTCACCTTTTGAACAAGATAAGGAATAAAACTAGAAGCCTCGAACTCCAGCAACTGATAATCTGCCTGCGCAAGCATGACAAAGATAGAGTCCAAGAGCTCCAAGCATTTGATCAGCACTGTGGTGTTGGTGTCAAAGAAACGTAAAGTTACCCACTTCAGGATCAAATCCAGTGACTGGACCAGCTCAGTCTGATATGGTGCTTCTGTGGGAGGAGTGGCACACTAAAACGAAACGGAGGAAAAA
>CALNXI010002142.1:60234-86943 GCA_942486025.1 Porites evermanni
TGATGACACTATTACTTTCACCGAAGCTTTACGCAAAGAAGAACCTTAAATATGTTACCTTGAGTTTATTAGCTTGTTTGCTCATGGCATCCCAGCCAACATGCTGCATCATCAGAGGTACAACAGCCTGAGCCTTCTTACGCACATCACCGCTGCGATCCTCCAGGCATGAAAACAAAGGTGCAACTAAGGTGACAAGGTCTTTTGGGAGGTTCTTCTCATTTGGTAACTTCTCCTCCAGCCAGCCCAACACCTTTAATATAAAGGACACAAAACGTTTGTGTATCTGTGTTGGTTAACAGCAAAAACCACCCCAGGTATGGTTCCTACTGCCCACACCTAAGCAAACATTTACACTTACTTCTCCCTTAAGGCAAAATGTTGGCTTAGGGGAGGGGTAGGTGGGCAGATTCCCAGAAACGTATCACGATCCATCAAGTCTAACCCAAAGTTCAGCCAATTTTTTAAGCACCGTTCTCTTTTTAAGGAAATGTAACTGGAGCTTGTAAACTACCTTAAAGTTCTTTCTCTGGGGTCTGGTTATGTTAACACAAATGATACTTAAAGCAGTCTACAAACGGAAGGTAAATACAGTCGCGGATTGGTCATTCTGGATTTGGAGATTTACCGTGAATTCCCCTTTGGCCTACCCTTATTGGCTGAGGAAAAATTGCTTTTCATAACATTTTTTTCAACGATTGCTTTATCAATACAGAACTCATGGTGGTCTTACTATTGGGACTGTGTATATCACTTAACAAACAGTAGAATATGGTTTCCAACTTTTTAACGAGAGGGACTATAACTCTGGGTCACAGGTTTTTCTTTTGACAAGTAACATTTTGAGAGAGTTGGTCAGAAATAGTTTTATCACTATAACATATTTTATTCATACCTCTGTTCTTAAATTAGGATTCTCGGTACTGAGGGCACCAAAGATGACTTCTCCTTCAATGAACGATACTAATCCAATTTCCTTGTGCCAAGCATTCAAAGCAGCAATTCCAGCAGCTCTTACAGCATTCTGTGACATGAGAAAAAACAAATTCCTTACTTACTTGAACACACTCTGCATATGAATAAGCACTCCACTAAACAACCCATAAGCAGTGCCCTCACTTAACACTCACTTGTGTGTATTGTATTCTACTTACCTTAGCATCTGCTAGAGTGCTAAATATACCAGGACCAAGGATCTTTAAGTGTCTGTTGACATTGGGTCCCATGGCAGTCGCTATGGTAGCACAAATGTTTAGACTAATGGTCACCTGGCAAAAAAACGAAAAATATGTATCTTCCTCAGTGCAGTGGAAAGGAATCTGTGTCTTTTGTGAGGAGATGGGTCATTATTTTCTTCCCTCCAGGTTTCGAATTTTAATTAATTTCCTCTCATCAACATCTACCAAGTTTTGAACATACTTTATTGGATAGAATACAAGCGTGTATGTTATGAGACCAAATCTGGAACCTCTGCATAATTCAGCACCTACAATAGAGGCCTCCAAGGGGGCGGGGGTGGGGGTTACGCTGTCGTTTTGTCGGTCATTTCTGAGACTGCCTGTTGCTTTGTAGGTTAGGATAAAATGTCACTGTCGGTACAGCATCCCTTTTTGTGATACTCAATATTAGAATGTACGGCAGATAGAGCACCTGAAAAGAATTAATTGTTATTAACCTTTCTCCCATTAGGACCATTCTTTAATAACACCAACATTAGAAAACAATTCAAAGAAAATAACAAAAAATGTTTGGAAATAATGAGGAAAAGAGATTGTTATTTCACTGCCAAAACAGGGAAACTATAAAAGAGCTCACTACTGGAAAAAACTGTCGCTGTCAGAATTCTTTCTTTCTTTTCTGTCGATTGTCGGTGCTTTCTGAGGAGAATATCATCTGTCACCTCCACCGCCCAGAAGGCCTCACAACATAATTCTACGGTCGCTTCCATCTTTATGGGCAATGCTGTAATTATATTGATGGCACCCAATTATGTGCCCAGATTGAAAAGGACATTGTGGGGTGAACGCTTTATCTAAGCCAGAATTTTACAAATCTTTTAAATTTCTGGCCCTAGTTGTTTAATATATAGATATACCAGTTAAGTCACTATCCAGTGGATAGTGTAATTGGTTTCTCAAATCGTTATCAACTGGATAGTGCTGTCCAGCTTTTGAATAAATGGGGCAACATTAAGCAAAATCACCACTACAATGACTCTGCTCCAGACGCAATGTTTCTATATCACAATACGGGTATCATTTAACCAAAAGAGCACCGTTTTTTTTTTGTAAGCTTACCAGATTTTTGTTGGAGTCACCCAAACGAGCCTTCAGTGCAGGTGGTAACTCTCCTAACTCTGGTGTGATAAACTTTGCAGCTGACAGAATGTCTATAACCTGGTACACAAAAAGAAATGATTGTAAAAGATTTACTAACTTAAGTCTGCCGATTAAGACATCACCCCTAAGCCAAATATCAGAGAGAATGATCCATATTTCTAGTCAATGTTTTTTTTGCATTTTTCTGCTGCAGACATTTGGGATTCTTTCAAACGTTCTCTTTTCAGAAGTTTTAAACTATAAAAATTATGATCCTGAATTATTCACAGTAGACTTACATCGTATCCCATGGGATATCATTGAACTTGAATCAGACCGGGACAACGCGTGGAATTCTCTTAAGGATTTATTTATGACTGGAGCTGATTGTAATGCTCCGGTAGTCAATCGTCGTGAGCGCGGAAGATCTTTACTGTGGATCACACCTACTATAAAGGACTTGATGAAAAAGCGCGATTATCAACACAAAAGTTACAAAAGGAGCAGTTACAAAAGGTTGCGTATCGCTGTGTCGATGAAACTTCGGAAGGAAAAAGCCAGTTATTATTCAAATCAGCTATGTGAAAAACAGGACTCGTGTAAATTGTGGAAAACTCTGAACGAGCTTTTACCAAACAAGAAGCAACACAAAACTGCGAATGCCCCAGCCTCTGAAAATTTAACGGCAACTAGCTTTAATGAACTTTTCGCGTCAGTTGCTGAGAAACTATGTGGTCATTACAAAAGTAAGAATCTTTGCACCTCGGAGATAGCTAGCGTAGTAATAATAATAATAATAATAATAATAATATTTGTTTATTTCCACCATTCGCAGATTTCTCTGAATTACAGGTAGGGTCAGGCAAAGACTTACAAACATTCAGTTATACATATAAATATATAAATATAAAAAGCTCTTATTTAAAGATAATGTTAAGTTTTTTTCAGTGTGATTGCTAAGTTACCATGCACATGGGGAAATGGGAAAAGTGGTTAGGGATTCAAGACATTTTGTTACGCTCTCACTATTGTCGATTGTGTTTTCACTAAACAGCTCACGTCTTTACATTTCCAAAATACTAGGCAAAATTCCTGCCAAGGCCCATGTAACAGTGAGCACTCTTATCAATTTTGACCAGCTTTTAGCATTCAAACAAAATACAAAAAACAGATCTTAGTGTTGTTTAAACATTGATTCATGCTGTAGTGCAGATTGTGAAAGTTAAGTGTAGATTGGTAATGTTTGGTGCATATTGCTGTACTTTGGTGCAACTTGGTCCAGATTCGTGCAGTGGGGTATAGATTGGTGCAGTTTGTAGATTGGTAAAGTTTGGTGTACATTGCTGAAGACTGCTATAGTTTGGTGTACATTGGGTTCAGAATAGTGGAGATTGGCAACCTTTGGTGCAATTTGGTGCACATTGGTGAAGTTTGGTGCAACTTGATGCAGATTGATGTAGATTGCTGAAGTTTGCTACAGAATGCTGTAGTTTGGTGCAACGTGGTACACATTGGTGTAGTTTCGTTCAAGTTGGTGCAGATTAGTGTAGTTTAGTGCAACTTGGTACAGTTTGGTGCACACTAAAATTTTGGTTCAGAAAGGTGCAGTTTGGTGGAATTTAGTGCAGATTGACACAGTCTGTTGCAGCTTGGTGCAGACTGCTCAGACTGCTTCAACTTGGTGCAAAATGGAACTTTTTAATGCATCCTAACGCAACTTAGTGCAGTTTCGATCAACTTGGTGCAACTTGATGCAGATTGGTACAACTTGGTGCAGATTGGTGCAACTTGGTGAAGTTTGGTGCAACTTGGTTCAGATTGGTGCAGTTTGGTGCAACTTCTTGCACTTTGGTGCAACTTGATGCAGATTGGTGCAACTTGGTTGAGATTGGTGCAACTTGGTGCACTTTGGTGCAGATTGCTGCAAATTGGTGCACATTGGCGTACCTTGGAGCACTTTGGTGGAGATTGGTGCAACTTGGTTCAGATTGGTGCAACTTGGTGCAGTTTGGTTCAACTTGGTGCAGTTTGGTAAACTTGGTGCAATTTGGTGCAACTTGGTGCAGGCTGGTGCGACTTGGTGCAGATTGGTGCAGTTTGGTGCAACAGGGTGCAACTTGGTGCAGTTTAGTGCAACTTGGTGNAAGTTTGGCAGACTGTTATGAACTAAAATACTGTAAATGTATCTTACTCTTGATTACCTTCTGCAGTGCTTCCCCTCTAACTTTCCAGTTTTTATCTCCAAGTTCTGTAATCAATGTTGGCTTTATCTGATCACTGAAACAAGCAGATTAACAGCATTATTTAAAATATCTAAGTCATACACAGTTAAAAAGTTGATACACAACTTAACCATAAAACTTCACTTTATGTCACTTTATTAAATTCGAGGGAAGCTTAGTTCCTCTACTGTTTGTTTAATATACTGCAATTCTTTTTTTCTACTTTTGACCTTACAGTGGAAAGTACTATTATCTTAGGGGTGGGGCTCTTATTTAAAGATAATGTTAAGTTTTTTTCAGTGTGATTGCTAAGTTACCATGCACATGGGGAAATGGGAAAAGTGGTTAGGGATTCAAGACATTTTGTTACGCTCTCACTATTGTCGATTGTGTTTTTACTAAACAGCTCACGTCTTTACATTTCCAAAATACTAGGCAAAACTTGGTGGAGATTGGTGCAAGTTGGTGCAGTTTGGTGCAACTTGGTGCAGATTAGTGGAACTTGGTACAGTTTGGTGCAACTTGGTGCAGTTTCGTGCAGTTTCGTGCAGATTGGTGCGGTTTGGTGCAACGTGGTGCAGTTTGGTGCAACTTGGTGTAGATTGGTGCAACTTGGTGCTATTTGATGCAGATTGGTACAACTTGGTGCAGATTGGTGTAACTTGGTGAAGTTTGGGTGCAACTTCGTTCAGATTGGTGCAGTTTGGTGCAACTTCTTGCACTTTGGTGCAACTTGATGCAGATTGGTGCAACTTGGTGCACTTTGGTGCAGATTGCTGCAAATTGGTGCACTTTGGCGTACCTTGGAGCACTTTGGTGGAGATTGGTGCAACTTGGTTCAGATTGGTGCAACTTGGTGCAGTTTGGTTCAACTTGGTGCAGTTTGGTAAACTTGGTGCAATTTGGTGCAACTTGGTGCAGGTTGGTGCGACTTGGTGCAGATTGGTGCAGTTTGGTGCAACAGGGTGCAACTTGGTGCAGTTTAGTGCAACTTGGTGCAGTTTAGTGCAACTTGGTGCAGTTTAGTGCAACTTGGTGTAGATTGGTGCAACTTGATGCAGATTGGTACAACTTGGTGCAGATTGGTGTAACTTGGTGAAGTTTGGTGCAACTTCGTTCAGATTGGTGCAGTTTGGTGCAACTTCTTGCACTTTGGTGCAACTTGATGCAGATTGGTGCAACTTGGTACACTTTGGTGCAACTTGGTGCAAATTGGTGCAACTTGGTGCAGTTTGGTGCAACTTGGTGCAGTTTGGTGCAACTTGGTGCAGTTTTGGTGCAACTTGGTGCAGATTGGTGCAACTTGGTGCAGTTTAGTGCAACTTGGTGCAGTTTGGTGCAGATTGGTGCACTTTGGTGCAACTTGGCGCATTTTTGTGCAACTTGGTGCAGATTGGTGGAACTTGGTACAGTTTGGTGCAACTTGGTGCAGTTTGGTGCAACTTGGTGTAGATTGGTGCAACTTGGTGCTACTTGGTGCAGTTTGTTGCATATTGGTGCAAGAAGGTGCAGATTGGTGAAACTTGGTGTAGTTTGGTGCAACTTGGTACAGATTGGTGCAACTTGGTGCAGTTTGGTGCAACTTGGTGTAGATTGGTGCAACTTGGTGCAACACTGTGCAGTTTGGTGCAGATTGGTGCCACTTGCTGCAGATTGGTGCAACTTGGTAAACTTTGGTGCAACTTGGTTCAACTTGGTGCAATTTTGGTGCAATTTGGTGAAGTTTGGTGCAGATTGGTGCAACTTGGTGCAGTTTGGTGCAACTTGGTACACTTTGGTGCAACTTGGTGCAGTTTGGTGCAACTTGGTGCAACATGGTGTAGTTTGGTATAGATTGGTGCAACTTGGCACACTTTGGTGCAACTTGGTGCAAATTGGTGCAACTTGGTGCAGTTTGGTGCAACTTGGTGCAAGTTGGTGCAGTTTTGGTGCAACTTGGTGTAGTTTGGTGCAGTTTTGGTGCAAATTGGTGCAGTTTAGTGCCACTTTGTTGAGATTGGTGCAAGTTGGTGCAGTTTGGTGCAACTTGGTGCAGATTGGTGCCACTTGCTGCAGATTGGTGCAACTTAGTAAACTTTGGTGCAACTTGGTTCAACTTGGTGCAGTTTTGGTGCAATTTGGTGAAGTTTGGTGCAGATTGATGCAACTTGGTGCAGATTGGTGGAACTTGGTACAGTTTGGTGCAACTTGGTGCAGGTTGGTTCCACTTGGTGCAGTTTGGTGCAACATGGTGTAGTTTGGTGCAGATTGGTGCAACTTGGTACACTTTGGTGCAACTTGGTGCAGATTGGTGCAAGTTGGTGCAGTTTTGGTGCAACTTGGTGCAGTTTGGTGCAACTTGGTGCAGTTTAGTGCAACTTGGTGCAGTTTGGTGCACTTTGGTGCAACTTGGCGCATTTTTGTGCAGATTGGTGTAACTTGGTGCAGTTTGGTGCAACTTGGTACAGACTGATGCAACTTGGTGCAGTTTGGTGCAACTTGGTGGAGATTGGTACAAGTTGGTGCAGTTTGGTGCAACTTGGTACAGATTGGTGGAACTTGGTACAGTTTGGTGCAACTTGGTGCAGTTTGGTGCAGTTTCGTGCAGATTGGTGCGGTTTGGTGCAACGTGGTGCAGTTTGGTTTAACTTGGTGCAGTTTGGTGCAACTTGGTGTAGATTGGTGCAACTTGGTGCAGTTTGTTGCATATTGGTGCAAGAAGGTGCAGATTGGTGCAACTTGGTGTAGTTTGGTGCAACTTGGTACAGATTGGTGCAACTTGGTACAGATTGGTGCAACTTGGTGCAGTTTGGTGCAACTTGGTGCAGATTGGTGCAACTTGGTGCAACACTGTGCAGTTTGGTGCAGATTGGTGCAACTTGGTAAACTTTGGTGCAACTTGGTGCAGTTTTGGTGCAATTTGGTGAAGTTTGGTGCAGATTGGTGCAACTTGGTGCAGTTTAGTGCAACTTGGTGCAGTTTGGTGCAACATGGTGCAACTTGGTGCAACATGGTGTAGTTTGGTGCAGATTGGTGCAACTTGGCACACTTTGGTGCAACTTGGTGCAAATTGGTGCATTTTGGTGCAGTTTGGTGCAACTTGGTGCAAATTGGTGCAGTTTTGGTGCAACTTGGTGCAGTTTGGTGCAGTTTTGGTGCAAATTGGTGCAGTTTAGTGCCACTTTGTTGAGATTGGTGCAAGTTGGTGCAGTTTGGTGCAACTTGGTGCAGATTGGTGCCACTTGCTGCAGATTGGTGCAACTTAGTAAACTTTGGTGCAACTTGGTTCAACTTGGTGCAGTTTTGGTGCAATTTGGTGAAGTTTGGTGCAGATTGATGACACTTGGTGCAGATTGGTGGAACTTGGTACAGTTTGGTGCAACTTGGTGCAGGTTGGTTCCACTTGGTGCAGTTTGGTGCAACATGGTGCAACTTGGTGCAACATGGTGTAGTTTGGTGCAGATTGGTGCAACTTGGTACACTTTGGTGCAACTTGGTGCAGATTGGTGCAACTTGGTGCAGTTTGGTGCAACTTGGTGCAACTTGGTGCAGTTTTGGTGCAACTTGGTGCAGTTTGGTGCAGATTGGTGCAAATTGGTGCAGTTTAGTGCAACTTGGTGCAGTTTGGTGCAACTCGGTGCACTTTGGTGCAGATTGGTGCACTTTGGTGCAACTTGGCGCATTTTGGTGCAGATTGGTGCAACTTGGTGCAGTTTGGTGCAACATGGTGCAACTTGGTGCAACATGGTGTAGTTTGGTGCAGATTGGTGCAAATTGGTGCCACTTGCTGCAGATTGGTGCAACTTGGTTCAACTTGGTGCAGTTTTGGTGCAACTTGGTGAAGTTTGGTGCAGATTGGTGCAACTTGGTGCAGTTTAGTGCAACTTGGTACACTTTGGTGCAACTTGGTGCACTTTGGTGCAGATTGGTGCAACTTGGTGTAGTTTGGTGCAACTTGGTGCAGTTTGGTGCAGCTTGGTGAAATTTGGTGCACTTTGGTGCAACCTGGTGCAGATTGGTGCAGTTTGGTGCAACTTGGTGCAGATTGGTGGAACTTGGTACAGTTTGGTGCAACTTGGTGCAGTTTGGTGGAGATTGGTGCAGTTTCGTGCAACTTGGTGCAGTTTGGTGCAATTTGTTACATATTGGTTCAACGAGGTGCAGATTGGTGCAACTTGGTGTAGTTTAGTGCAGCTTGGTGTAGATTGGTGCAACATGGTGCAGTTTGGTGCAACTTGGTGCAGATTGGTGCATTCTGACGCAACTTGGTGGACTTTGGTGCAGATTGGTGCAATTTTTTGCGGGTTGGTGCAACTTGGTTCATTCTGGTGCAGTTTGGCGCATTCTGGTGAATCGTGGTGCAGTTTGGTTCAACTGGGTGCAGTTTGGTGCAACTCTGTGCAGATTGGTGCAACTTGGTCCACATTGACCAGTGTAGATTGGGGAAATGGGACAAGTGGTCAGGGATTCAATACATTTTCTGATGCTTTCACTATGGTCTATTGTGTCTTTACTACGTAGCTCACATCTTTACATTTTTTAAATAGTAGGCAAAATTCCTGCCGTGGCCCTTAATGATTGTGAGTCCTCTTATCAACTGTGACCAGATTTTAGCATTCAAACAAAATAACAAAACAAAAAGATCTTGGTGTTGTTTGCGCTTTAATTCATGCTGTAGTTAGACAAACAATTGTACAACCGTACCTTATATCATTCCTAGGAACAAGATCAGCTAAGTTTACAGCTGGGGTAGCATCATCCTCAGCCCCTCCCCCACCCTCCTCTGCACCATCTTCTTCATCACCACCATCTCCTCCCTTGGGTGCCACACCAAGGGTTGGTGCTGGGGGCTTCTCTCCCTTTACCTATAAAGTGTGTAAAATACAAGCAAGACAAATTTGAAGAAAAGGGACCTGGACACTAAATAAAGTGTACAATAAGAGAATTAAAGGAGCTTGATCACCCTATTTACTTGACAGAAACTTAAAGGACTACAGGGTTCACACAAAAAATTGCAGCCATTTTTTAGGACTTTTCATGAACTTTTCAAGGACCACATTTGATTTTGAAGGAACACCTACCAGGAATGTAATTTCACAGATTGTACAAAAAATATACATTCCAATTCCATTCTAACAGGACTTCAAGGCTGGAACAGTACAGTTCGCTCCACCAACTTCTCTACATTTTTAGTACACTTGTCTTAAATTGAGAGTTAATTATTGCATAAAACCAAAAACTCGTTATGTAAATCAACATTTAAGTTATCTCAGTTATGAGTTATATTCTGTCTAGGCAGAATATAAGTGTTCTGTTATGAAAGACTTGCATTGGCTACCAGTTTAAATTGGTTGTACACACATGCAAAGCTTCACATGGTAGTGCTTCCACATATATTCATCAATTAATTAGACTTAAGCTACAGTCAAATAAAAACCTGCGATAAAATACAAAACACTTACTGCTTGATCTGCCCAACAAGACCAAGAAGACAACAGGAGACAGGGCGTTCTTTGCAGCCGCGCCGACCCTGTGGAACGCCCTTCCAGACGAGTTGAGAGCTTTGGGCAGTCTCAAAACTTTTATGGCACGGTTAAAAACTCATTATTTTGAACTAGCTTTTAGCTTATAATCCAGAAAAGCTGTAATTTTTTATCCATTTCATTGTAATATTATAAGCATTATAATAAGCAACGTAAAGCACATTAGATCATATACCCATGTATTTTGCGCTATATTAATAATAAAGTTATGTTATGTTACGTTTGGCAACCAAAAAGCATTAAAAAGCACTTTTCAGGCTACTACATTCAGAGTTGAAGAAAATTCAAGGACTTGTACAGAAATTTAAGGACTTTGCAACGGAAAATGGAATTCAAGGACTTCCCCTAAAATTCAAGTACTTTTGAAGACTGTGCAAACCCTGAATTGGCAGGCATTTTAAACGTTCACCCGTTCCACAGTGCATCATTGTCTTAAAGACTCCTGAAGACTTAAATTGAAAGTGAAATTGTTTTTAAAATGCAGCGAAGTCAGACCAAGAAGAAAATGAAGAAGACTGCTCCGTTGTGTAAATAGCTGGCACTCGCGTAATGTTTTGGCGTGCTTTGTCACAGTCAAATGAACACTGTGCCCTCTCCTGGACAGAGGTAAATTGTCGCTGTGACGTAAGCTTTGAGCGTGTGTTGATTCGGTCACGTCTAACTGCTTGGTCATACTCATCAAGAAAAAGAAAACTTTGATGGAAAAAGTTTAAAATCAAGCACTTCGAGAACAGTTTTGGTGAAATCTGAGACTCAAGAAGCATAGAAGGCAATTTGACAGCAATTTTGGCGAGTTTGGACCATTTTTATGGGATTTATGGAGCTTTGAGCTGGAAAGTTCGGCTTCAGTCCCCAGCCTTCCCTTATTTCTTATTGTTAGTACAACTCAAAATCTTAAACGTCCATAAAACTGCTTCCAAATGGCTCAAGAAGTGAAGAGACAGTAAAAAAACAAAACAAAAACACAAGGTGTCATTTTTATTTCTATTTTTGTTAAAAAATGGAATTTAGAACGTGTTTTGTTTATTTTTATATATTCTCTTATAAATTCAAAGTCCCAACAAACTTCAACAGAGTTTGGGCTACCTGAGGTACCAGCTGCATCATTATGCTCCAAAGAAAATGGACTTTGGAAAAAGAGACACTTCACCTGGATGTGTCCACAAAAATAAATGTAAAAATGTGTCCATAGCATTAAAAATAATAATATTAAGTTAGAGTACTTTCCATTTGTCAGAACTGACCAGACAGACCATTCTCATCATAATGAGAATTTTACTTTTAATGAAGACTATCCAGCCAGATCATTCAAATCCTAAATACTATGCACGAAGGAGATGGTTTTTCAAAAAAATCTCTTTGAAAAAGTCTATTTCATTGTCAAGATGACTGGTCCGGCTGGCCAGTTCTGACTTTTGGAAAGCGCCCTTGAACTTCAGTCATCTAGCACACAGAATGCCCACCTTTTCAAACTCAGCATCAATTTGTTGCAGCAGTGCAGGCTTTTCTTCCTCGAAGAATACTCTTAAAGTTGCTCCCACATACATGTACATAGTTCCAAGCAATGAAATGGCAGCAGTTCTGACAGCCTGATAAATATATGAAGGGTAAGCCCAGTGCAAAGGATACATATAAGCATGTCTAATTACTTTTCATGATCCATTTTTTGATGACACTATGTGTTTGTTACATCCAAATAAAGTGAAGTGACAAGGCTATTTCATTTCCGCAGTCCAAGGCTGGGATATACAGCACTGTAACTAAATTAATTGGATGGGATAATGACAGAATGCTCCTTGTTACTGTTTTTCTCCATCCAGCAAATAAAAAGCTTGACTCCAACCATAATTTTCCTATTAAATGACAACACTAGAGTAACTGCAAGTACGATAAGCATTTCTATTTTGTCCTTACTGGATTTGTATTTGTTAATGCTTCCTTTATGTAGGTAATGTGAGGCTTGAGGTCAATTCTAAAATAAAATAAAAACGAATGTTTAAATTAAAGGTGATGCAACTGCAGTATCAGCAATGGGAAACTAAATTTTAGTGTGGTTTACTTCACCAGATACATAAGTTTTCTAGAATACAGACTTACAGGGCAGGCTCATTTTCTTAATAATCCACAAAATGTCTACAGATCAATATACCTATTACACAGCAGGGGCACTTAAAGACACACACAAGCTATAATAGGGCTCACTCAAGGTTTTTCACTCAGTTTGACTGCATACTGGTTGTCTTCATCACCTGATGGTGTTGAATTGCTGATTGACACCAGCGTCTGATGAAGACCAGCAGTATGCAGTCGAAATGTTGCAATCATTTACAAAATGACTATCATGAGTCAAATGATTAATTATCCTATCATAAACATGCCACAATAAACAAAAATATCATCCCTCATTTTTCAAACAAGCTACTAATCAGTAAATCAACCTTTGGGATGCTAGGTTTTAAAAATTTAATAGGTTTTGAAATAGTGGCAGATTCCATTTGAGCCCTTAATCTTTCTTAAGTGGAGCAAGATGACATAGCGAGCCAATAAAATCACAAGTGCACAAAGGACATAACAAAAACATGTGCTCTCTCTTGAAACCTATTTTCATGCAATGTTTTAACATGCAATGTGGACAACTGCTGTTTTTTTCTGGTTACCACCAGCAGTTCATTGTAGATAAGAAAATAAGAAAATCATAGACTTATACTTGAATCCAAATCCTTTGATAGCATCAGAAAGCCAATTGAGAGACTCGGCCAGAACCTTGGGATTCTTCTGAGAGCCTGCATGTTTTGAAATCTGAAGAAAGACACCATCAAAAATGTCACACATCACATATGTAATAGAACTTTGCACATTTTTTTTTTCAACTTTTGACATGGACAAGTAAGGGAAAATCCATCAAATTTGCTGGAAAGAATGCCTTTAAATTAGTAAAACTGCCAAGTTTGAAAGTGATTTGTTGAAAGGTAGGGGGGGGCGCACACAAACATCTGCAAATTTTCACAACTTTGCGGAGCTGTATCTTTGCTTACTTAAGATGTATCACTTTCAAACTTGGCGATTGTAGTAATTGTAAGGTGCTCTTTCCAGTGGTGTCAACGGATTTTCTCTTTTACTTGCCATGTAAAAAGTTGAAAAAACAGTGAAAAGGTCTATACTGTGGTTACAAGTAAACTATCACATTTTTATGGGTGCACTTTGTATTGTGCAAACTTATCTCTCACAGAAGTATTCATATTCAACTTTTTCACTCCAGAGCACAATGCTGGGAAATTTTGCCCACAACTTGTCATACAGAAGCTTTTACTGAGAGCATCACGTTGCAAATCAGAAAGAATAGCGTTTCTACCATTTTACTGCAATTCAGACAACAAATTGATAACCATTTTCATTTCTTCATGAATCAATTCTCTGGGGTTGCAAAGCTGGCAACTTTTTTTCACATCAAGATGCCTTACAGAGAGAGAATTTGACAATATATTTTCTCATCCAAGCAAATGATAAGAAGGCAAAACCAAATCTCAAAAAACTGGTTCCATCAGTCCATTGTAACACACCCACCTTTAAACTAATGTAGTTTAGTGATATCATTTCTGCAAATGTAGTCAGTGCCTCCTTGCTTACATCTTTTAACTGTTTAAAAAGACAAACAAACATTTTAAAAATTGTCAAACAAATGTTAGGCACTACAGCTGTATATTGCCTACATCATCTCATTACAATGAAAACCAATTTAAATCTTATGGTTGTAGGTAAAATATATTTCCTTCGAGATTTCCAGGTACTGGTTCTTAAATCATACTTGAAGATCACTTTTTAGTACTACATGACAAATCTAAAATCTTAGATTTCTTATTTGACAGCTATGGTACATTGAACGTGGAGACACATTTTTTCCACTGTGTATCCACTTGCTTCTGCATGTGACTGACGGGCAACTCTCAGGATTGCTGGGCTAGATTACATATTGCTTTTTGCTCTGGCAGCTCTGCTTCTAGATCACTGCTCTTTCAAGCAAATTCTCTAGCCCCACAAGCCTGTAAATAACAAATATTTGTTTTTAGAAAAGAGGTCTATCTGACCAAGCAGCCTTTTCAGTTGGACAAAACAAATAAGTTGTGAGAAGTACATGAAGTTGAATTTTCATTTCTTTAAGGAGTATGCAAGTCTTTAAATGCAAAATTGAAATCTTCGGTGTTTGATCTGTCTGGTCATCATGCCAGATGGCAGGCAGGATTTCAACAGACATGTGCCAATTTTAGTTGGACACTACCTGATGAATGACTCACTGTCATTTGCAGCTGTGGCCCCATCATAAAACCCCCGACAGTAATTTATCTAGGGAGGTACAAATCACATCAGGTAACCTTACACGTAAGTCTTTCCAATGTACTTATTTTCAGTGATAGTTCCTGTTGCCAGTCATCATAATACCTCCTCACTTAATTACCGCTATTTTCTAGGTGGCTTTATACCTAACATAAGTAGTATTGTCACTTTTCCTCTCTTTTTGTCTCTGTGGGGCATGAAAGTAAAGTTCTTGTCTTGGTTCCTGTATGCTTCTCTGTCACACCTAGACTGTTAAGGCACTTCCTTCAAACTTACAAGGAGCCAGATTTGTAAGCTTATCAGATGACGGTGGGTTAATGTTAGGTTACCTATAGTAAACAGATTTCTCACCTTGATGTCCCCAATTTTGTCAACCAATCCATCAAGAGCATAAAAAGCACTGCGTTTTGAAAAGGACTTCATGTTCCGTGCAATATACTGACATAATGCAAATTTGGCTTTCAGAACCTGACAAATATTTTAATATGAGAAACTATTCAGATCAAGGTTATTATCAATATTGCCTTCAAAGACAAATCATGGTTCGCACAACTTCAGACATACAAATTTCAAGAAATTATCAAGAACAAACTAAAGTTTTCAAGGACTGTGAATTATTCAATAAATCGGCATTCTTTAACCCCCTTTTAAACACCTCATGCATGGCTAAAACACTTCATGGAGTCATTTACGATTTTAATTTCTTCAGCCAGGTTGATCACAAAAATGACTTGCAATTGCATCTAAGGTTCAGAAATAGCATTCAAAATAAGGAAGCACAAAAATGTTGTTACATTACCAGTGAGTTTTACAGGTTCTTACACTGAGGATGAGCCAACGTCTCCTTGGCAAAAAATCTAATTTTACAGAAACTTTTTTGGACATCACACGGTTGTCAAAAGTAGCCAGCTGCCGGTGAAAATCATCGCCTACTTGGTTAGTATGGGCTGGCTACTCTGCTTAGCATTTCTTTATGGATGGCATTTTTTAAATAAAATATCCCTGCACTGGTCGCTTACTTTGACAACTCAGCTGTCTACTTGAAAACTTTCTGACAACCCTGACATAAACAAGGTAGTGAATTTCAAGAACTTTTCAAGACCTTATAAAGAAATCAGGTAATTTTCAAGGACTTTAACCAGATTCAAGGACTTTTCAAGATGACTACTAAAATTTAAGACCTTTTCAAGATTGTACAAACCATGGCAAATTCACAGGACAGTGCTTCTCACTTGAATAAAAATTAAATTGTGAGATTAAAGACTTCTTCCCATGGAGACCTCCCACTTGTAAGCGGTAAAGAGGCTTATCAGAATATTGAGATTGAATCCCTAAAGACAACCATTCTGGGCTAGTGCTGAAAAGAAACCACATTCTAAAGGTGATTTCAATTGTCATGTACGATCAGTATTGTTTCATTTAGTTACCCACAGCCCTAAACGATACTTGGAAGGGAAAAAAACTAGTATTTAGTCCTGAACATCCTATAAAGTGATACCAAAATATGCAATTTTAGCCCCTTCATGAACAACAAGTCCATCCCCTGTAGATTTCTTTTGTAGACTTACAACCACTCTAATACTCCAAATTCATTTTACCTGGAAGTTAGTGTCTTTCCAGCCTGGTTTCTTTGCTAGAACTCTGATCAGAACTTGTGAGGAAGCCTTTGGATCCATTCCTTTAACAAGCTGAAAGAAAAAATAACATTCAGCATCTCAACTATGTGACAAAAAACTGCCCCTGTTACATTGGCATCTTCACTTGTTCCAGGTAAGAGGTAACAGTAAATAGCAAACTGTACACTAAATGATAAAAAGAAAGGGGCTAATAGGCCACTTGCACTAAGAGGTCACGTGACCAATGCTTCCTTTAAACAATGAGTTGGAATCTTGCTGATGCCAAAAATTGTTAGAGCACACAAAAATTATCTTACACCCGAAATTTGAGAGGAAACGCACTTAAGGGAGATATTTTATGGCACTTTGATTTTTCAGCAAAGTAGTATGATTTGTATTGGCCACCATGTTGGAGGGCATGCTTTTGCCCTCCAACATGGCGGCCAAAACTACTTCTTGCTTATATCTTGCTCAACGTTTCATAGTTCACTCAGATGTGCTGTAAACGTTATCACATCATCTTTTCAACATTTTCCTTGAAGTTTAAGTGCAAAATTTGTGTTCAGAGAGAGGTAATTCATAATTTTAAAAATCACATTTTGGTCACGTGACCATTTACGAACTTATTCATTTTAAGAAAATGGTGCGGGTTTGAAAAACCAAATGACTATTATTTTGTTTAAGATATGACCCACCAATCGTTTTTCGAAGGCAAAATCATATAACTTTCATTTTCATAAAAACGATGTCACATGCCTCTTAGTGCAAATGGCCTATTTTGGCATAACTCTAAAGATGAACAGCTGTGAACAGTTCCTGTAAGACTATTCAAGGTATTCAAAGGGGACAGACTTAGATAACAATGTTAATGCTCCTGCAAATCTAAACAGAGTAACTGTTCATCAGTAGGAAGGATACCCAAAATGTGTGCAATAGCAATATTTTACTGTGAAACTCACAAAACTGTGAACACCACAAATATTTATGAAATGTTGTTGTGTTGTGGGAAATTAGCCAATAAGGCAAAAGATAACTAAACCGCAAACAGCAACGGTAATTAGTTTGTGGTTTTGAGGTTAGCTTGCATATCCTGAACTTTATTGCAATTGGCCAGTACACAATCAACATTCCTGAAAAATTTCAGGTGTTCATGGTTTTCTGAGTTTGACCCCTGCAGTAAGTTAGGTCACCTAATGATATTAATGTGCCAACCACAGGCTCATTAGCTCTTGAAACAATGGGTTCTTTTGCCTCAGTGGTTAGCACATTTAAATAACAAAATAATGTTTACAAACAAGAAATATGGCTATAACTTTGTTGGTTTCAGCTCCATGAATTCTTACAACCATTGCAGATTATTTTAGGAGCAGTGAGCCACTTACACTGTAACAGTAAGTACACAGTAGCTGACACAATGTATCAGTCAAGAAGATGATACAAAATAAATGCAATCTGCATGATCAAATTTAATCTGTATAACTCATATTCAGACTGCTGTTTGCCAATCACACGTACATGTACTTACATCACTTAAAGCTTCTATACCAGCCAGCCTCTCTTTCCAGTTAGTGTCTGCTAGTTGCTTGAGCACAGTCTCCGAAATAATCTCTGCAGCTTTAACATCCACTTCTTCTGGCTACAATGAATCAATGGTGTGGTCGACAATAGTTAAAATGTCTGAGAGATTTTACTCATTTTATGACCCTATGAAATATAGCATGGCATACTGTTAAGGTGGTGTTTTTTTGTTGTTGTATTTTTTTTTCAATTTCTCATTATTTACTTACTTATTGAGTGATCTATTAATCTATTCATTTAATCATATTTATTATTAACACAACATTGTGGAGCCTTCACCCAACATACTTATCCCCTGGAACTTACTTTAGTCTTCTCAGAACATCATATTTTTAAATAACGACAAAGTTATCATTGTCACATTTTTCAGACATTTAAAAATCATCATGCAAAGTGCACAAGTTTCTTACCGACATTTCTGGCTCAGTAGGTTCTTCACTGTCAAAACCACTCACAGATGAAGCCTTCTTTCCTTTAGCTCCTGCTTTTCCTCCACCAGATGAGCCTGCCTTCTTTTTGGGGGGCTAAGAAATTCATCATATTAAAAGAACATTACTATCATAACTACAAACACTCAAGACCTGTAATAAACATTAATTATGTTAGCCTGGACTTCTATTAACAAAACTGGAACAATTTAAATCTATACCGTCAAACCACTTTTTTTACAACACCAAAATTTTCTCAGTCAAAGCATCGAAGCTGGAACCTCTTGCAAGTTATTATAATAAAGTAATCCTCAAGTGTACATATACATGTAATGTTATTTATTATATTATGTGTCAAAAATTTATAAAAGACTTCTGAGATATATGTACAAGTATGTAGTACAGAATTAAATTTGATGTTGGCTGTTATTATAGCTTATTTTCGTTCACAATTGAAGGCTGTTTCGCAACAAACATATTCAACCAAATACAGTCCATAACACAACAAATAATAAAAAAAGAAAACATACTCCTCCTGAAGATGCTGGTTTGGCTGACTCAGCAGCAGGTTTAGCTTGTTTCTGTGCTGGTTTCTTAGCAGGTGCCTCTGATTTCTTGCCTCCATCTGTGCTTGTTTTAGCAGGAGCAGCTGGTTTGGGAACTGCACTTGCACCAGCAGCAGGTTTGCCACTTATCTCAGCCTTCTCAGCACACTCTTTCACCTAAGAATAAATTTGAGTCTACTGCTAAGTCCTTTCAATCCTATTTAGCCTGGATTATTTAAGCCTGAGCAAACAGCCAACATTTTTCAATGCCACCACTAGTTTTCCTGGAAAATGACATCTTAGAAGCAAGTACAGAAATTTTGTACTGGTGATGCATCCTACCCAGATCAGGGTAGTGCTTCTGACTGGTTGGTTTCACAGGGAACCAGTGTTGGCATCTCAAAATGTCAGCTGTTTTCTCAGGACAGGATAATTTGTTGTGTAACGCCCCCCATTGAGGAGAGTAGCACAGGACTATGCTTTAGTAGAACTCCAAAATATGTCGCTAACATAACCATAAACACTCGAGGGGTTGGGAGAACTCTCAATAGTTAGTTATGCAAGCCTTTGACTTCACCTCAGGTTTGGATAACTGTGTCAAATTCCCTCAACACTCTATGTTGTGCTTACAACAAGCTATGCAACCATGGAAAAAGTTTTCTATTGCATATCACATAAAATCAGGAGGCAATCAGACCATTACCTTGTCCATCTTGATTTTGTCAAGTTGTTCAATGTATGGGTTTAATGGTCTTTCACCCATAACCTTCAGCAGAGTACCTAACGCTTCCGCGGTGGCATCTCTTACTGGTCCAAATGTGTCATCCATTCTCTACAAGATAAAACTAATAATATCAAAACCTTCACACAGCTTTTGAAACAGGAACCTCCTTGAGAGGATAAATATTATGAAAACCAATTGGGCTATCCTTTGGATAGTAATTTATCCAGTGGATAGTGCTATCCACCATTCAAACAAACAGGGGCAGCAGTACACAGTCAAAACATTGCAGTCAATGACACAGTGACAATGTTGAGACAAATGATAAACATGACTATCATCTTTAGGCATGTAAGGTAAAAGTCAGGGCCTTTTGAAATTCACTTTGTCAACAGCCAGTGCATTAGATGTCATGGTCCCCTTTGAGATTGAAACAAAAAATGGAACCTGAGGTAAAACCAAGATAGCAAGGCTTGGTTCTACTTTGCAATAAAAGAATAAAAAAGTGCAAGCGTAAGAAAAAAATCCTTGTCCCTGCATTAAGGACTCGAGTTTTATACTTGCACATATGTCCACGGTTGTGGATGTATCACTAGTGAAAACCACAAAAGTAATGAATGGCTCAGTTTCGTAATGTATCACCTTAAGAAGACTGCTGCAAACTGGCTTCAGGAAAGTCTTGGGCAGAGCTGCAGGTGTGCTTTTGCAAAAGCAACGAGTCAGAAATCTAACAGTCTCCTCTTTCACGGATGGGTTCTTGCTTTCAAGAGATGCCAACAAGTCTTCTTGCATTGCAGACAGATTAGTCTAACATGTAACAAAAACAAAATAATAAAATAATTACACCTTCAGATTTTCAAAGAAAAGATCGTAAATTAAAGAAATTGGTTCTAGCCATGAAATTTTCAGCAACAAAAATAAGACGTAAGGGACTTAAATTTAATAAGTTTGGAACACAAGTACATGAATGAAATGTGAGTTTCACTTAAGAATTTAAAGCTGGTTATGTCACCTTGTGACCAGCAGTCCACCCTAAAAGTCACTATAATTATTCCTTAATGAGCGGCAATTCACAATCCAAATAATGGCAAATCAGGCACAAGAGCCTTCTATTTCTTACGGCATGCTAATGAGATACAGAGGATGCAAAATTCTTACTGTGAGGAAGACAGCATCTACAGCTTCTCTTAAAGCAGACACGACATTTGCTTTCTTTTCCTTAAACTTCTCTAATATGGGAGGGATAATCATTGATGAATACTGTGAAAACTTTTTGCGCAGTCCCGTAGCTAATAGACCCACACACTTGGCTGCTAAGGCTACAACCATGACATTTGCATCCTTTGAAATTATCTGCAAACAAAGCAGGGAAAACAAGGTCAGCCTACATCTCTAAATCCATCATGCAAAGAGGAAAAAAGAGTAACTCTCCATACCAGCTTAATTAGCACTGCATATTAATTAGTTAAGCATAAGTATAACATGCAACTCTAAGTCTTTGGTCAACTAAATGTAGTAACATGGCCTTTAGTGATAAAGAAGCTGGCTTCCTTAACATCTTGAAATGCATTGAAACGATAACCTGTCTTCAGTCTGGCAAAACATGTTTAAAGTTATTTTTCTTTAACGCTGTGGCAATGGTTACAATAACAGGCATAAGGAATACCATGTTACAATACCTACTTTCTTCAGTGCCCCCATGAGCTCACCATACTGGCCTCCCTCAAGTTTTGGGTTTGAAACAAGTTTTTCAAGTGCTTCAAGTGCTTCCTTTCTTAGCTGCCATTTTTTGTTCTCCTGGAAATTTAATCATGAAAAAAGGTTTTCAGTTTCTAAACATAGTGTTATTGGAGATCAGACTTATACCAGAACTTTACTTGCACATCCCCACTTAAACTGTACTTTACCCCGAGGGGATCCACCCACTACTTTACCCTCCTACCCCAACCCTGTTCACTTCACCTTTAACACCTGTGTCACCCAGGCTTCATCCCCTGCACCACCCCTGAATTTCTCTTATTTACATGTACACCCACTGTACTTCTAACTAACTCCTCAGGTACTTCCCTTGTACATGAGAAATCCAGAAATTGCCGTTGGAAAATCAAATGGTTCACACCATTCTGTCTGGGGAGCTTCAAAAAACATAGGCGATGATTTGATGGGATGCAATTTTTCTACTCTTCTGAGTCTGTTCAGCTGATTTGGATATACTTTGTAACAGGTCGTTCTCCACTAAGTCAAATTTTATAGTTTTATGCACAAGATTTACACCTGGGTGGTTTGTATTAATGGTAAACACCCCTGCTTTAGCCCTCCATTTTCACTGATTCAACCCTGCTCCAATAAAAAGCTTAACTGGTACCTAAGGATCGAGGTAAAAGGGGGTCTACCCTTAGCCACCTCGGAGTTTCTCATTACGCTGATTTAGCAACAGAACGGGAACGTCAGTTGATGGCGGGAAAGCGTGCAGAAAGGACTAAACGCTACTTCTGATGCCCAATTTGCTGCTCTGCAATTGGTCAAGCCAGTTGTTTAATTTGCGTGCACTGTTGTCAACTGACATTCCCATACTGCTGCTAAATCAGCCTACTACCTCCATCTGTAAGGTGACTATTGCAAAAAATTAAAATGAAATTACAGTGGAACCTCTAATCAGGGAATACCTTTGGGACCAAGGCAAGTGTCCCTTAGTGGAAGTTGGGCTGGGTTTGTTAATAATTAACCAACAAATAAAATATTTTTCTTTTATTCTGCCTCGGAATCTGCCGCAGCCATAGTTGCAAGCAGCTACAATCAGCGACAAAATTGTCGAGACATTGTACTCAAATAGGGTAACTTCGGAGAACAAAAGTATCCGCCCCCCTCCCCCCTTGTTCCCTCCATTCAAAGTTGGGGTGTTTATTGTTTTCTATTAGGTAGCTTGAACATCGGCAAAACATTGGATGCAGGGGATGGGGGAGGAAAAGCTATATTTCCTCCTTTTGAAGTTAGTAAAACGTAAAAACCCAGTTTTGGGCGAAGTGTTTCAACTCATTTTGTCGACGATAATTTGTAGATAAAAGGAGAGGTTCCACTGTAGTTCTCTGTCGGCAACACCACTTACCAAGTTTTCATAAAAGTCCTTGGGAAGTTTAGAGAGAATCTCAACTGCTTCAATAAGCTCATATGGATCGATAGCCTCTGGCTCAGCAGCACTAACTCCTGCAAACACAAATCCAGAATTCTAAATTCTATGTACCTGGTATCAAACATGACATCATCAAGAAGCAAGAATTGAAGTTACAATACATACATATACTGTTTACAGGTAGTCGTTATGACACCTGAACGAGGATCATAAGCTTATCCTTATATTAATATCTCTCCTCACAGATAATGCACCCAGCCCAGGAAAGGTTGGTCACACCACTGGGGTCTACATCTTCTATGCTACGTCCCCCACTCTTTTCGCACAGTGGTGTGGGTTCTTTTATGTCCCACATGAACCAGGGAAGTGAAAGTGCTGTGAGACAGGACCTGCAGTATTTCATCCTTATCCATGAAGACGAGAAATGCCGATGTCATTACAAAGGCAGCACTTTTTTCTCAGGTATTTAAAGACCCTAAGTGTTGGTCCAGCCAGGGTTTGAACTCAAAACCTCCTGCTCAGCAGACCGGCACTCTCCCAACTGAGCTAACCAGCTGCAGCCAAGTAAGTTCACTTACCTCCGTCTGTAGCTGATTCATCCCCTCCCCCACCGGCAGCTGGTGCAGTTGCTGCTCCTTCTGCCATTTTTGCCTGCTGGCTTCTTGTAAATCTAGTGGGAGCGGGTGGGGCAGGTGGAAGTTTTGCCCATTCTTCTTCCAATTCTTTCATCTATAGGAAGAAAGGAGAGAGAAATTGAAGCAACATAAAATGATACAACAAGGTATTGCCAGTTAAGAGTTATAAACAGCCTTCATTTTGTAAACAGCTGGCTGTCAGCATTATAGTACAACTAAGTGCAATAAGGAATCTGTATAAAAATGTAATATTGTTTATCATATAGTGAGGTAAGAGATGGTGTATCTTGAAATTAAACTTTGATATTTTATTTTATTTACTTGCCACACAATAATAGAAATACAAAAAATAAAAGATAAGTGGGAAAAGAGAAGTGGCGCGGAGTCCTAACAGAAAGTATACAAAGCTTATGAGAGATATCATAATATTATCATATGTATTTCGCACGCCGTCATTCCCAATAAACTGGCCTTCCCTAGTCTCCACTGCTCGATCTACAATTATACTTTGAAGACTCCCATCTCATAAACCTTCGTACAAACATGATTCAAATAAATATCAGTCCAAAGCATTTGTAATCTGTGACCACAAATCAGATGAGACCAGATCTGTGACTCACGTAAACAAAGCATACCTGGTTTGATTGATGTTTTGAGTGCTAAGTAATCAACACTACCAGCACGGCGCCAGTTCGCCCACAAACGCAGTTTTTCAAAATTGTGGGGTTTGCAGGCAAGCATTTCCTTCTTTCCCCTCCCCCTCCCCCATCATTCTTTTTTTTTTTTGCTCTCTTCCCAGCTTTCTCGACAAACTCGCGCGGAAACACTTGCTACGCAGGCTAACTTATTTGATATCTTGGTACACTTCATTGGCAAAACAGCAGAAGCAGAAGAACTAATAAACCACACACACATCTCATGGTAACAAGCATTTCAATTGGTCTATTCTTCTGCTCCTGTTCTCACTGCCAACAATCCGGTTTTCACTGAATCATTAGCAAACAGAGTAATAAGCAAAAGTGAAAAAGAAAAGACAATGTCCTAATTCTTGCAATTCTGGAAGTGAAAAAAGCCATAATTGGCTACCGTAAAATTCCGAAAATAAGCCCCTCCATGTATAAGCCACTCCAAATATAAGGCCCCGAACCCGTAACGCAAAAAACTCTCCGTTGAATCGCCCCTCAAAATATAAGCCCCCCCGGGGCTTGTACTTGGAAATTGCCCTCAAATACAAAGTAAAACAAAGCAAAAACGGTAAATTTCCTTCCAACTATAAGGCTAGCCCAATCGATTTTGAAACGCAAATTTCTGTCCTTAGATAAACCCCTCCAAAAATAAGCCCCTCAAAGAGGGCCTTTGAAAAATATAAGCCCTGGGGCTTATTTTCGGAATTTTAGAGTATGTTACAGGTTAAAATTATTTTCAGGTTAAAATATTTTAACCTAAGTTGATTCTCAATTTCCTTTTTCTCCTAGTCCTAATTCATGAATAATTAGAGCTAGGAGACAAAGGAAATTAAGAATCAACCTAGGTTAAAAAATTTTAACCTGAATTTAATTTTGACCTGTAAGAGCTACACTCAAGCTACTACAGTGGAATATCATTATAAATGAGCCTCTATAACAAAGTGTAATTATTCTTCACCCCAGTAAAATAACTATATGGAAGAGTGCCCTGTGAAAGTGAAACCTTGTTATAGCAAACATGTTTTGCCAGTTCCTTGGCCCTTCATTATATCAAGGTTCCACTGCAATACCCTCAGGATGGTCTTCCAAGAGAAATTTGGGATATACCCTCAGGGTAGTCGAAATAAACCAGTGACATGCAATTTCTTTGTCTGCTCTTGCAATTTTACTTCCTTGATTCAAATAGATTGAATGTTATAATACTCTTATAGTCCACAAAGCCCCTCTCATCTAACAGCATCTGGAGCCTTTAACTCCTTTCAGTCCTCTATCACCTCAATATTATTTTGAAAACCATGTTTTTCTAAGATGTGGAGAGCTGAACAAAAAATTAAGAGACAGGAACCCAACAAAACCCATAATTTCACAACAAAATGGCAGCCTCCATGATGATCACTTAACTGGAAAACTATTCAATATATGCAAGATAATGTTTAGAAATTAGGATTATGAAACAGAACTTCTTGAATAATATCACAAAAAAATTGTTATGAAGGAGCAGTCTGTCATAAATTAATACACTATCTAAATTTCGAGCATTAGCACAATGAATTCAGCTGAGGCTAGCATTACCGTAGTATTGAGAGAAAGTCTCTCTATTGGAGTGCCAGGTGAATTGTGACAGGGTTTCTCAGACGAGAACTTTCCACACACAGATTTAATCTCAGTTCTCCTGATTCCCAGTTTTGAATTATTGCATGAAGACTTTTGAGACCCTTTCATAAAAGCCTTGAACAACACACTACCAATAATGATCTCCATGACTGGGAACATGGACAGATTTTTTAGCTGTAAAACTGAATTCCTTGAATAAAGATCTACATAAGAAACTCCTCCATGCAGTGTAGTTCAAACAGTCATTTTCAGTTGACAAGAAGCATGCAAAATCTTATTCTTGGTATTTGGTGCATGCCTTTTTTTCCATATTAACACTCCTTGTCATATGCCACTTATTAATCTCCATGGCTGAGAACTCCAAACGGATTTTACAGTAAAACATTTTGAAACTAAATCCTTGAAGTGCTAACGGTGAAATTTAGCCCACACACTGTAGAATGTAGCCTGGTCAATCATTTCCATGTCTTTTCATGTCATTTCAATGTCTTTCACCCATAAGTTAATTTGCTTCATATGGAAATCATCATAACCTCATTTTTTCATTCTACATGGCACTTACTCCCTGTCATTAAATCTTAATTGGTTCAAAAATCAGAACATTAACTTTGTGAACAGCTGATTATAGAATCTATGATTGGACAGAACACACCCAACAAGACACAGTGTTTTGCCAAAATCACTCCATTTTTTCATTTCTGGGAAAACCTCATTTATACTTGCATAACTTGTCAAAAAGAAGTATTATCAATAATTAATGAGTGGTCAGTTGTAACAGCTGATGAGCTTATGGTCACCACATGAATAATTACCATGGACTTCAAAATAGTCTTGAATCATTTATTTTTATTAAGTTTTTTTATATGCAATAAACCCTCTTTTAAGGCCTGCGCCTCCCCCCTTCAAATAAACCTCCCTCTCTAATAAGCCCTCCCTTTTCAGGGAAAGAAAGTTAATAAGCCTTTCACCCCCTCCCTCTTATTATTCTTCACTAATAAATAATAAAGTGTTAGTATTAACCAAACCCAACTGTAGCACTTCATGTGGAATGATTCAGGATGGTTTATTCACGAATTGGAAGTTCAGATTAATTTTTGATTTTGATCTTTGGCTGCAGGACTTCCAACCGTTTTACTTGAGCTTTTCCACTTTCCGTTCAAGTTCTTTATCACCTTTGCTAAATTAAATAAGCCCCCCTCCCCCCCAAATGGGTTTAAACTAAAAAAGGCCCCAGGGGCAATCCTCAGCCCTCAAAAAAATATTTTCTAAAAACCAATGGAAAACAATTTACATAACAATCAAAATTCAAGAACTTAATTATTTTTAAATTTATTTTGTTTCAACTTAAAATTCATTTTTTAA